>JADLZL010007945.1:0-89157 GCA_015844335.1 Chrysopogon serrulatus
TTATATTGATAATGAATTATATACAATGAATAAGTGATAATACCAATGTCATCTACTCTACTCATAACGAAGCGAGAGGTCACAAGATAAATATAGATAAATACGGGTGATAAGCATAATCAAGCATCATAATTATATTGATAAACATTAGAGTACTTCCTAGTCATAATCATAGTTAGCCAATGGATAAATTAAGGAGATAACTGTCTAAGGTAATTCTATAACTACATCAATGAATAACTCTAATTAGTGTAATTACACCTAGTAATCACCGTTAAGTTAATCCTACATCATGATCACATGTAAAGGGGCATCATCTAGGAAAGATGTGAATCAGAGTCATCATCCAACTTCGCGATCGTGCCTATTTGTCCTACATACGGGGGTGGACTCTGGAGGAACCAACGTATTTGTCACCTACACGGACTACCACACGTCCCGGCACATCAAGGTGCACTCATGAGACAAACAAGATATCTAGACACCATGTCTATATATTGTTCATCATCTACCCATTGTACATTTGGATAAACGCTCTACGAGCAATTACATGAATTCAGTAAGATCAGACTAACTATACTAGACATATAATCAAAGTAGACAATGACTATTGCAATTAAGAATATATGAACTATTAAGAATAATGTCTCCCTAATCGGAATAAAGAATACAATAAGAAAGAAAGAACTAGAACTATACCGAACTCCTGGCGCTCCCTGCAGACGCGAGGGCTCTCGATCCTAATGAAGAACTAGATCTCCTCTACTTCTAATCTAACTAACTAGAACTATAAACTAGAAGACTCTTGATGAACTAGAAGGCTTCTTGATGCTTGATGGCTTGAGGCCTTGATGAATAATGATTGTCTCCTCCAGGGAGGGGTCTGCCTTTATTTATAGCCCAGTGGGGTGAGCGTGCGCCGCCGGAGATCAAACCAACTTAACCAAGGCCAGCATGACTCATTATAGGCGGTGGAAGAAGACTCGGAAGGCGGCGGCCAACCACGACCCTAGGGGGCCGGCGTGGCGATGGGGCCACCCGGCCCCACATGTGGGCCCCTCAGGGGGTCTCGTTGCTTCGGGTGTCTTCTAGATGCTTCTGAACCCAATGACGGTGTTTTGCCTTGGCGGTTACGCCCGTGATAATTATGCACTCAAATCCTCTTTTTACGCTTTTCTATAATAATCCCCGGCAAAAATGAATATACAAAACTCGTGGAAATTGTCGGTTAAAACCCTAGACTAGTGTGTATCCATATATCCTTTCGTGTCTAAAGTTCTAATAAAGGTTGACATTATCCACCGTCAACAACTCCCCCCAAGCTTACCTTTTGCCGGTCCCTTGGCAAACAAACTAACCTAATTTCTGTTATATTTGGATCGGGGAGTTGCTACAATGTTGTCATACTCTTTAGGTACACATGCTTCCAAACAAAGATTTTCCTCCGGATAAAAGCGGTGTATGTTCTAACCTTCAAACTTACCCATTTTACCCTTAACTATAGGGCTTTCTGACTCTTGCATGAGTCTTAAGTAATCGGAAGACAGAACAATTAGGTTAAGCAATATGTCTCAAATTCTTCACGGTGCCAATATTGCAGGAGTTTTTCATAAGCTTTCACAATAAAACTCAGAACTTAATTGTATGACACCCTCAAGTCCCTCGGTGTATATGGTATTTATGGTTCTTTCTTAAGGCATTAATGATGTTATGCCTCCTACAACTAAGGGTATATACAGTAGAGCTTA
Organism: Chrysopogon serrulatus; assembly: GCA_015844335.1. NCBI lineage: Eukaryota > Viridiplantae > Streptophyta > Magnoliopsida > Poales > Poaceae > Chrysopogon > Chrysopogon serrulatus. The sequence continues at coordinate 1,749 of JADLZL010007945.1, forward strand.
TAGGAGCAGCAATAACAAGGGTAGACATACTTGCAATGCATATATTGTAAAGTCAACTAATGGATCCATAGAGAATCGAGGCATACAATCAAACCAAGATGTGCATATGTATGGAATATGGTGGTTAGGTGTATGTATGGTATTTGTGGCTAATTCTAATTCTACTTTTGCTCTTGAAAATAACTCTCTTAAAACTTTTCTGAGGAAAAACATGGGCTATCTTTATTATTTTTTTATTCAGGGAGGCGAGCATCTAGTACCCATTGTCTTAATTCTTTGGGACATTTGTCCATCTTTTACTCCCTTCTCTCTTTCTCTTTTTTTTAGACTTTTGCATAGCCACATGCATCCCTTGAATACAATAAACAATTAGAGAGATCAGTAAGGACTTAGAGCATTTATAACGGGGGTTATCCTATGGGGTATATATGTATATTTTTGGTGTTTACTCGGTGTAGGAGAAAAATATTTTTGTGATGAACATGGATGGAAAATATGTGAATGATCGTGATTACTCGGGGTAGGAATAATGCATATGTAGACTGGAGTGTGCAAGTGCTCTTGGTTTTAAAAAGCATGACAAGACTCTTATAAGGCATACAACACAGGTTGGTGAACTCAATACAAACGCAAGCAACTTTAATGTGAAAAGGTTTCCTATCTCTAAAGATATTATTTTCGGCTTTGGTAGGAATTCATACTTTGTCATACAAGAGCTCATCATATAGATTTTAAATTTTCAAAATAAACCTCCGAACTTAGTAGTGCTAGGAATAAGATAAATAGTGGCTCGGCCTTTATGAATCATATCGATCAACTACCTAGACTTCGGTAGCAAGCTTATGCCTCCACAATTCAGGTTGAGTAAATTCTTCAATTGAAACAACAATGTTTAAAACTTCGGGGAAGATTTAAGTTTGGCAACTAGGTTCTTGACAAGAATGACAACAGAGCAACTATTCATCATCTCCAAGATAAATTTTAATGTTCATCAAGTTTTTAATTAGCTCTAGCCTAGACTGTCTTTAAATACTCTTATATATAACTAAATATTTACTTGGTTTAAATAATTATACATCTTTTTATTGTTTTGAATTAATGAACTAACAAAAGACTCTATGACTTTGTGGACCTTCATGTGCCCACATATTTTTGGTATTTTATGACTATATAAAGTAAACTTAATAATCGCCTAGGTGTAATCACCGATAACTAGGGCGATGCTCCTCCCCAAGCTTGATGTTTGTAATACTTGGTGTAGGTGTCCTTCAGAGTGAGCTAGCCAGTAGCAGTCCTAGTGGTTGCCACCGATAGACTCTCTCCTTGTCATGATGTTGTTCTGCATAAATACACTCCACAAAAAAAAAAGGGGAAACCAAAACTTGAGGCTCGAATTTAATAACAAGTTAGTGATCACCAAAGAGTAATTGATTATCTTTATGAGCAAATTTTTATGTTGCTAGATTTAAGCAAGATTTCATATTTCTCTCTCTTTTTGAATTTTTGTAATGCAGGAAATAAATACAAATACTTATTATTTTTATTTATTATTATTTTTTTTTTTATGCCACCACAGCAAATATTCCTATGGGAGTTACCATAAGTTTATTCACATGGGGCTTATGTATTTGTGATGCAATAGATAATGCAGTAAATATTTTTGTTATTTTTGTATTTAATGTGCAAACATAAATGTGCTACTAAATATATATATTAAAGTAAACTTACTAGTGAACTTAAGTAGATAACTACCATTCTTAACCTTATGGCTAGGGTACAGAATTTAAAGTCTACCGACAGGACTTAGATAAAGGAGAATACTTACTTAGTGGGTTCATCATCTGAGGTTACCTCAGTCAATTCCCCATCTCTCGGTGATGTAATAGGTGCTTCTTCTTTTCTCCTCCGATCTCATTTTGTCTCTTCTGCTTCTCTCTTTTCTTGCTCCAGCTCTCCAGCTTTGTTTTCCTTCTCCCACTTTTCTAGTTGTGCTAGGATCTCTTTTTTTTCCGCCTTGGCGATCGGTCCATTCTTTCGGCTTCCGTTTTTCCCGCTCACTCAAAGCGTGGTGCTTGTATGTTCTCTTCTTGCTCCTTGTAGCAGTCTTCATACTTCACAATCTTGCCGGGGAAATTCTTCCCATCCACGGTGAAATTTGGATAGCCTGACGGCGGCCTTGGCGTCTTCTCCTGTCGCATTGCTTCCTGATCTGCTCCTGGTTAACAAGTGTTCTAAATTGACAGCGTACCTTTCTAGTGGGCAAGTTAAAGTGGATCTGCCCGGACCCGATGTAGATGATAGCATTGGCTGTATAAAGAAATGGTCTTCCTAGAAGGATCGAGGATTCATCGTCTCCCTGCATATCAAGAACTAGAAAATCTACAGGTATATATTGCTCTTGAATTCTTACCATGACATCTTTGACCATACCTTCAGGGAATCTTAGTGATTGATCTGCCATCTACAATTGAATATATGTTGGGTATAAACATAAATTATTAAATAGATCATCATATACCTATTTTGACATTACGTTGCAGCCTGATCCGGTGTCACAGATGGTGTTGGCGAAAGTGGTGTCTTTGATTGTGCATTCAATGGTTGGTATACCTGGATCACCTCTCTTTGATGGAAATGGTTTGGGTAGCATATGATCATTTTCTGTATTGACAGCAGTAATTAGTTGAGTAGTTTCTTTAGGTGCATGCTTGATCTCCCTCCATCTTCTATTGTTTCTATTGTTTCTCTTCTTCGGCACTGATTTCTATAGTTGCTCTTCTTGTTGATGAAATTGCTTCAGGGCTGCAGGAGCTTTCAGGATGCGGTTCTTGAACGTGAATCTTTCTTTCTTGTCCTTGATGGATAGGATGATCTTGTCATGTTCCGCATAGATGATAGCTTTCGTTGTGCACAAGAATGGTCTGCCCAAAATTATGGGTGCCTTCTCATCCCTCCTGTCTCCATGACCACGAAATCAAGCTGGGACGTATGATTGTCCCACTCGATGATGACTTCTTCTAGTACTCCCTCGAGGGTAGCAAATAGGCGATCCGCAAGCTGCAAATGCATATTTGTGTACAACAAGGGATCACTTAATATTTTCTCATAGATTACCTTGGGCATAATGTTGACACTAGCGCCGAAATCACAGATAGCCTCTGGAAAGTTGTGACATCCTATAGCGATAGGAATGACCGGCCTTCCAGGGTCTCCCATCTTCTCAGGTAGAGAGTGGTCAATCCACTATACATCCGTAGGCTCAATATGATATTGGGTTGCATTGTGAATATCAACAAGGTTCACGGTTTCTAAATCTTCCGGTTGGCCTAGAATCTTACCCTTCTCAAATGGAGGAATAGCAGCAGCTAAGCGAGCTAATTATGATTCTAACATTTTATTAAAGCTGTGCTGATTCTTTATAGTAGAAGCAAAGGTGTCCATTCTAGTATTAATGTTTTCTAATGCTTTATCATTTGCGGCTATCTTTCTAGACATTTGATCTAACAATTTAAATTGATCGGCAACTAAATCTCTTAAAGGTGGCAGATTGTAATTATTAAAATTATTATTACCTTGGTTGTTACATTGGTAATTACCTTGTCGAGGTTCTTTGATTCCATCCTTGGTTTTGCTAAGGGCGATAGTGTGGCGAGAACCTTCTAAATTATATGGCTCACAAGCTTTTGTCATTGCCCCAAAGGCCTCCGACGGCTATGCTTGCGTACCACATAACTTACAACGTTCCGGTCGGGTGAAGCCCGATGAAACCACAACAAACCAAGATCGCATTCTCGCAGATACATTGCAGTATTACAACAGTTTTGTACAAAAATACAACAGAGTAGCGGAAGATTTACATAACCATAATTTACATCATTAGTTTCTCAAACTTATACAATCCAGTGCTTAAGTTAATACAAACCAGTGGAGTAACATTAAGTAATATATATTACAAGCCAAACAACAAAAGTGCCTTGCCCATCGGCCAAACAAACTAATCCTCATCGGAAACTTCAACAACCGTCATGCAGCAAGGGCCATAGCACACTTGCTCATGCGGTTCACCGCACGAGGGGTAGAACAAACCCCGAGTACAAAAGTACTCCGCAAGACTTAACCGACTAAAAGTGAGGTGAAGACTCAGGAATGCTAGCTGATGGGTATCAAGGTAAAGTTTATCAGGGACAAGGACTCTTTGCGTAAAAGCATTAGTTGAACTTTTTAATCATCATTAATTATCATTCCTACCTTCTAGATGAGCCTAGTCTAGATCAAACACTTCTCAAACATTTAATCACTTATAAACCATCATTCCATTCCACCACTATTATTACTACGATGAAGGGGCGAGGATCAAGCTTCCTTTATCGTGGAAACAACGACGATTCGAACCGCTTTTATACCCAAAGGGGATTCCTAACCACCACGACATATGCGGGACTCTAACCCCCATATATCAACCCAACACTCGGAGTCTCTATGTCCAGACGGGTCCGCGTCACCCGAGAGCATAGTACACCACCGCCCCTACGTCGTCCGTGGACGGTTAACCCGCAGGTGGGTACACACTACTCCCGCCATCTCTCCACTCGATGACGCGGTTGTCCGTTCTCGGCATAGATCGGCCCAAAGGAGCTTACTTCAAGAGCATGTGATCAGTACTAACAAATTGATCCAAGGGCCAACAACGGACGGTCCTTAATCGACTCAGCCGGGACAAGCACGCGGGGGCGTCCCAATCGGCTTCCACCACAACAAAGCCGTGTCCCCCCGGTCTCAATTTCATTCTCTTTTTCATACTCATCAGAGACATGCCCCTTGGAGTCTGTACTCACCGAGCCATGCTCATTAGAGTCATCAATGGTTCTCATCATTGAAACATTTTCCTTGAAAACCTATCCTTAAAATAAGCGGGGCTAAGCATCACTAAGCATTTGTAAATAAAACAGGTATCAAGGATAATATACCAACATCAAGGAAGGTAAATGCATCAATATAGGATATCACTCAACTCCTATTCACCTAATGCATCATTTCATAAGCATAGAAGTTATTAAAGCTTTATAAACGCAAGGAAGGGTTTAAATGCACCGCCGGGGCTTGCACGGGTTGACAAAGAACTCGGGCCCCGACGAAGAACCAACGGGTCGGAGCTCACTCCTTCGAACAACTCGGCCAAGAACAACGGGGGGTCGGATCAACGGCAACTTCCTCGGACCCCTCAACTACACGGAGATAACATATGATCATGATGTGCGGTTAAAGTAACATGATAATGCGACGGAGATGCATCGGCTACTAAAAACGACACTAAACAACTCCACTTCTCAAATGGTGGTAACGGGGTCTTAACAAAGATGCGCATCAAGCCACCCCCGATGGACTGCTATCGGAAGAGTGGCGAAGATCTGCATACCACCCCTCGAACTAACGACGACGGAGTTCTCTAGTACGATCTGCATGCCATCACTTTGCAAGGGTGATGGTCTTGCCGATGAGAGCTACCATAGCTCTCCCCGACAAGCCGCAACGATGTCGAAAACGCTAAACGCAAAAGCGGTTCAGTCCGAGGGTCATTAGGGTTAATGACCAAGGGTCATCACTCAATCTCAAAGTCACACATCTCTAAAGTGAGCAACACCACTAAGTACTTTATTAACCTATTTTTACAGTTATTAAACAAGTTTAATTAATAAAGACTTATTTAAAGAATTTAATTAAGTCCTTATTAATTAAGCTAGAAATTAAACCTTAATGAAACTTTATCCAATTGAGCTACAAATTTTAAAGTAAGTAGGTTTTACCTAATTAAGCTTAACCCTAATTTTTCATGATTTTTGGAAGCACAAAAAAACTACAAAAATCATGAAAGATTAAGATTAGCAATTAAAGTTGTATTTTTGGTTTTCAGAAACTATACTAAACACATGCACTCAATATTTTTATTAAATAGAGCATATTATTGTGAGCACAGAGCAATTTTTGGTTTATTTTTATCAGCCCTCAATAATTAGTTACAAAAATATGAAATCAGCCATTCAGGAATTTAAAAGAAAAAGGAAAAACCAAATTCATTTAAGTGCACAGTGCAGCCCAGGCCGGCCTTTCGGCCCACCGGCCCACCCGGGGCGGGCGGCGGCGGCGGCGAAACGCGGCGATGCTCGCCGTCAGCGAGCCGGCCGGCGACGACGACCACACCAACGAACTCCCCACTTCACTACGGACCTAACGAGGTATTACTCGACCCTAGGCATGCACTAAGGCGGCTACGGCGGCGGCTATGGCGGACGGCGGCGCACGGCGAACCACGGTGGAGCTCGGCGAAGCTCCTCCCGGTGAAAAAAGCACGCCTTTGGCGCCGGTGACTCGATGCGAACACGGCAACACGAACGTGACGCAACGCTGAAGCGGGCAAGCGAGAACGCGTGCGCGACGGCGGCGGCACGGCGGAGCTCGATGGCCCGTGGCCGTTCCGGCTAAACGGCGGCGAAAGACGCGACTACGATACCCCTATAAGCACCAGGAGCTCACCGGGACTTCAAAACAGGGTTGCGGTGGGTTTGGCGGTGGTCGGAGGGGTCAGCGCGTGGTGGCAGTGGCTCACGGCGGCGTGAACACGGCGGCGTGGTGGTGTTCCGGCGAACTCGGCGGTGGCCTGTGGAAAACAGATGGCCGATGATGATCAGTGAGCTAAGGCGAAACGGGTGGTGGTGTTGGTTGAGCTAGAGACGCTTGGATGAGGCCGGCCGCGGCGGAGAGGCTCACGGCGGCGTTGGCGGCGGCCGGAGGAAGGAGACGGCGGTGCGGAGGCGCTGGTCGTCCCTCGAGATCATGGCTAGCGGCTCAGGCAATGCGCAAGGAGATGGCGGAGTGTTGTGCAAGCTATTGGAGACGGCGGTGAGGCGTGGAACGCGAATTGCTCGGTGGAAGGACGGTGGTCGACGGCGAGCAGGAAGAAAAGAAGGCGGCGGCGCGACGAGCTCCGGCTCTTATAGGCGATGGCATTTGCTCCTAGAGCGACAGCACGAGGCGGCGCACTCGACACGTCAAGCAGGAGGTGGCACGAGCGAGCCTTCGCGACGGCAGAGGGCGGCGGCCGTCGGCGAGCTGCCTGCTTGCCTGCTGCACTGTAGCTCCCCCCTTCTCCTTTTAAACCGATTTGCAAACTTTTAAAATTACTTTTGAAATTTGAATAGAAGATAAAAATCTCCCAAAATAGAAATTGCACAACTTTTCATGCTCTACAACTTCTATTTAGGAAGTTTTCTCTGAAAATGAATAAATTTTGAATTGCATTGGAATTTTGAAAAGGGGACAAAAACCCTTCAAACTGAATTTTAAAATTACTTCAAATTTTGAATGGAACCTTGAAAAACTTTGAATACCAAAGTTGTTCCTCTCACCAAGATCTACAACTTTGCTTTTTGGACCAACCCCAAATTTTGAATATTTTTGAAATTACACAAAAAGGGGTAGAAAAGGACTTTGAAATTAGGGTTTGGATTTGAATTGCTAATTCAAACTTTGTATAACTATTTAGGGCTGAGCTTGTGAGGTTAAGACCCAACCAAAGGCACACATTACAAGTATGAAACTTATACTTTCAAATGGTGCCCTTGTTTGGCAGAATTTACTTGAAAAATTAATTATAGTTAGCTCCTCAAGATTGAAAATGATATTCCTAATCCACACTTAACCACTAGGGTTATGTGAAGGACAAAGACCCCAAATTCAATCTTGATTCTTGATTCACCTCCAAAGATTAGTAAAACAAGATTAGCCTTTTGAGGTTATAGTTAGCCAAACACTTAACCATACCAAGATTAGTTTTACTTGGAAATTTTTTATACCCTACTTTAGCATCTAGGTTTAGAAAGAATAATTGATATCACATGCTTAGCTATACCCAAACAAGCCTAGGAAGATAAACTTATTAAGTTATTGCATGTCATAGTTCTCTACTGATGAGATGCATTGCAGTGCATATGATGTCATGACAGGTTTTAGTTGTAGTAACACCAGGGGTGTTACATCACATCCCCCTTAAAGAAAATCTCGTCCCGAGATTTAAGAGTTGAGTTAAGTAATGGAAAAGGAAACGTGTCATACTTGCATATCTTACATGGTTTCATAAGGGAGGTAGAGAGTTTATGTTACAAGTCTCATTTTATGAGGAAAGCCATGACTTATAGAAACAAGTCACGTCTTAGATAGAGGCATAGAAGTCTGGAAAGTGCTCGGCCAAGAAATCCTCAGATTCCCAAGTAGCTTCTTCCTCAGAGTGTTGGTTCCACTGTACTTTGTAGAATCTGATGGTACGGCGACGGGTCACACGATCCTTTTGATCTAGAATCTGGATTGGATGTTCGGCATAAGACAGGTCAGGTTTGATCTCAACACCTTCGATATCCATGACTTGCTCGGGTACCCTGAGGCATTTCTTCAATTGAGACACATGGAAGACATTATGTATCATAGACAATTGTGTAGGTAAATCAAGACGATATGCCACTTGCCCACACCTTTCAATGATTTGAAATGGACCAATGTAGCGTGGTGCTAACTTGCCTTTAACCCCAAAGCGAGTGACTCCTTTGGTGGGTGACACCTTCAAATACACAAAATCCCCGACTTGGAATATCAAGGGCCGACGCCTTTTATCTGCATAGCTCTTTTGTCTGGACTGGGCTATTCTCAAATTAGCCTGAATCTGCTTCACCTTTTCTTCGGTTTGCTTCACTAGATCAACTCCGAAGAACCATCTTTCTCCCGTTTCAGACCAATTAAGCGGAACACGGCATCTACGACCATACAGTGCTTCAAATGGTGCCATCTTGATACTTTCTTGATAACTATTGTTGTATGCAAATTCCACTAGTGGCAAACATTCATCCCAAGCTGCTGAATAAGTCAAAACACATGACCTCAGCATGTCTTCAAGGACTTGATTAACTCTCTCAGTTTGTCCATCGGTTTGAGGATGGTAAGCTGTGCTATATAATAACTGAGTTCCCATAGATTCTTGGAACTTCTTCCAGAATTGAGCTACAAACTGAGCACCTCTATCAGTGACTATACTCTTTGGTACCCCATGTAAACTCATAATTCGATCAATGTATAGCTTAGCATAATGAGGAGCTCGGTACTTATTCTTTACTGGTATAAAATGAGCGGTCTTGGTCAAACGATCAACAATTACCCAGATGGAATCATAACCCCGAGCTGTCTTTGGAAGACCCACTACGAAATCCATACTGATATCTTCCCACTTCCAGGCTGGAATTGGTAGAGGTTGCAATTCCCCGGCTGGCTTCAAATGTATGGCCTTGACTTTCTGACAGACATCACATCGTGCCACATAACGAGCTATTTCAATCTTCATTTTAGTCCACCAGAACCTCTGCCTTAGGTCATGGTACATCTTATTGCTGCCTGGATGGATTGAAAAACTAGTCATATGGGCCTCATCAAGAATCAGTTGACGAAGTTCAGGAACTTTGGGGACAACTAGTCGGTGTTTGAACCACAATACTCCCTGGTCATCAATATGGAAACAAGCTGCTCGACCTGCTTGAACCTTATCTTTAATATGAGCTATCCCCTTGCTTGTGCGTTGGGCTTCTATAATCTGAGCTTGAATGGATGACTTCACTGTGATATTATTCAATTCTCCTTGTGCAATCATCTCAATACCCAACCTTCCTAATTCTTGACAGAGATTTAGACTTGCGGGTGGGACAGATAAGCAGTTACACTGAGATTTACGACTGAGAGCATCAGCAACCACATTAGCTTTGCCCGGATGATAATGTATCTCTAGGTCATAGTCTTTGATCAATTCAAGCCATCTTCGCTGCCTCATATTTAAATCTGACTGAGTAAAGATATACTTCAAACTCTTGTGGTCAGTGTATATGTGGCATAAATTTCCCAGTAAATAGTGCCTCCAGATCTTGAGAGCATGAACAACAGCTGCTAATTCTAAGTCATGAGTAGGATAATGTTCTTCATGACGTTTGAGTTGACGGGAAGCATAGGCTATCACCCGGCCTTCTTGCATCAGTACACACCCAATACCAATTCCAGAAGCATCACAGTACACGTCAAACGGCTTCTCAACATTTGGTTGTGCAAGGACTGGAGCAGTGGTCAAAAGCGTTTTCAGAGTTTGGAAAGCTTTCTCGCACTCAGGTGACCATCGGAACTTGGTTTGGTTCTTTAGAAGTTCGGTGATAGGTTTAGAGACTTTGGAGAAACTTGGAATGAAACGACGGTAATAGCCCGCCATTCCTAGGAAACTTCGAACTTGGTGGACGGTGGTAGGTGGTTTCCAGTTTAAAACATCTTGAACTTTGCCAGGGTCAACAGCCACGCCTTCAGCAGATAGGACATGACCAAGGAAAGAAATTTTATTTAGCCAAAATTCACATTTGCTAAACTTGGCATAGAGTTGGTGTTCTCGAAGGCGAGCCAGCACAATACGGAGATGCTCCGCATGTTCCTCTTTGGTTTTGGAATAAATAAGGATGTCGTCGATGAAGACAACGACAAACTTATCAAGCTCAGGCATAAACACCGAATTCATGAGGTACATGAAGTGAGCTGGAGCATTAGTAAGACCAAAAGACATAACCTAGATATTCATAAAGGCCATATCGGTAATAAAAAGCTGTTTTGTGGATATCTTCGGGTTTGATTCTTATTTGGTGGTATCGGATCGGAGATCAATTTTAGAAAACACTTTGGCTCCCACTAACCGATCAAAGAGAAGATCAATACGAGGAAGGGGATATTTGTTTTTAATGGTCACCTCGTTTAGAGGACGGTAATCCACACACATCCTCAAGGATTGGTCTTTCTTCTTCACAAATATCGCCGGACAACCCCATGGCGATGAGCTGGGTCGAATAAACTTCTTGATAAGCAATTGCTCTAGTTGCTCCTTCATTTCTGCTAATTCTTTTGGTGGCATTCGATAGGCACGCCTTGAGACTGGCACAGCTCCAGGCTTTAACTCAATCGAGAACTCAACTTCACGCTCAGGTGGTAGACCCGGCAAATCTTCAGGGAACACATCTGGAAATTCACAGACTACAGGTATGTCTTGAATTTCTTGAGCAGGTAACCTGAGACTTTCCCAACTGCTCTCTTAGGAGTAGAGAATTGAAGTATAAGCTTGGTATCACTATTGGGTAAATCTAGCTTTATACACCTATTCAAGGTGTCTATCACGGCTCCATGCTGATAGAGCCAATTCATACCGAGGATCACATCTATTGTTTGATCCTTCAAGACTACCAGTGTTGTAGGAAATGAATGATCGCCCAACTTGATGGGTACATCATGTACTAACTCTTTTGTATGCATACGCCCCCCAGGCGATTGCACGGCAAAATTCTCTTTTATCTCTTTTATGGGAATGCCATGGTTCGTCACAAAAGTTCGATTGATAAATGTATGCGATGCACCAGAATCGAATAACAGAAGTGCAGGGTGATCAGCAACAGGGAACGTACCCATCAGCACCGGTTCCCCAGCAGGTATCTCCTCAGCTTCCATATGATAGACACGCCCAGTCTTCTTAGAAACATCCCCCTTAGGAGCATTCTGGGAACTCCCACGGTTCCAATTCTGGTGCTGCTGCTGGTTGCCAAAACCTTTCTGGAAGTTGGAATTATTGGACTTTGGATAGGGGCATTCTCGGGAATAATGCCCAGGCTTGCCACAGTTGTAGCAGGGAGATTTGTTATTTGGTGGGTTTTGAGTATTTGGGAAGGTTTGTGGAGCTGGGTTTCGAGCAACTTGGTTGCTCGGTTGTGGATAGTTGGTGGCGGCGGCAGGGGCGGACATACGTCTGCTTTGTTTATTTGGATATTCTTTGGTAGGGTGGGCCGGTATGGTTGGCGGTTATGGTGGATGGGATGGAAAATGATCTTCTGGCGCTTTTTAATGCCACCAGAAGGTCCCGGCATACTCTGGCGCTTTTCGGCCTTGTGCCTTAGCTTGGACTTCTCATAACTCAGTGCAATGTCTACAGCTTCATAGAAGGTGGCTCCCGGGCTAGCAGTCAAATGAGCCTCGATCTTCCCATTCAACCCTCTAAGGAAGCAATCCTTCTTCTTAGAGTCAGTGTTCACCTGCTCAGGTGCATATTGGGACAGATGATTAAACTTGTTAACATATTGCAGCACAGGCTGCCCTCCTTGCTTTAGATTCATAAATTCTTCCAGCTTGGCTTTCATCACCCCTGCTGGAATGAAGTGCTTGCGAAATGCTTCCACAAAACCAGCCCATGTAATCTGATGTCCCATTGGCGGGCGTATCATAAAATTTGACCACCAGGTTGATGCAGGACCCCTAAGCTGCTGCACTGCAAACCTCACTTTCAGGCGTTCAGGGCAGTCAATCAATTCAAACTTCTGCTCTATGACATGAAGCCATTCATCAGCTTCCAGCGGCTCATCAGCACGAGAGAACACTGGTGGGCGAGACTCAGAAAAGTCAGTATAGGTCACTTCATGGTCATTATTGCGACCACGATTGCCCTGAGGCGCATTTTGATTATTGCGGCCCATCTCCCTCAACAGACGGGTGTTCTCAGTTGTAGCATTGACCAAAGCAGCTATTGCTTCGGCCAAGGATGGTGGAGCGGGTGGTGGATTGGGAGCATCACCCCCACTTTGAGCAGAACCAGCCATATCTGAGGCACGGGTACGAGGCATCTGTGGTAAACAAACCCAACTTTATTCACAAACATTTTTATTGAACTTGAAAAGCAGTACAAGCACGTATTTTACAGAGTTGCTTATTTATCATACACGTCCGCACTTAGGCGAGGACCTTCCTGTGTTCAACTACTTGCCACAATATATTACATATTTTACAACCCTCGGACACCAACTTCACTACTCAAACATCTCCATTGTCAGCCACCGACTCACGGTCAACCTCCTCACTAGGGTAAGTCTCACTCGGGGGGTGCGTAGGAGACTCAACCTCGGGCTCCTCCTCCTCATTTTCCTCTTCTCCAACTAGGGGCTGCCCATAGTGCATACGATGGACGTTCTCGTGGAGCTCCTGGTTCTCCCTCTCCAATTCCTCCACGTAGAACTCCAACTCACGAGTGCGCCTAGCCACGTCCTCGCGGCGCCATGCTTCATTAGCATTTGCTCGAGGGCTTTCTCCCATTCAGCCTTCCACTTCCCAATCTCTATGACATCAGCCACCCTATCACGGGAAGCCACTAAGAGAGCATTCTCCATCTCCTCAAACGCTATCCGGGCGCTTGGATTTGGGCTTCGGCTCACTCGGGCCAGCCTCACTATCATTGTTACGAGGGGCAAGGCGGTGGTGACGTGGCACACCCTTAGGACCAGTCATCTTGCGGGGGGTGTGAGCTTAGTACGTGCCATCTGTAGAATGGAAAGATAGAGTAGTAAGAATAGAGTGAGAGATTCTAAAGTTAGCAAGAATAGGATTGGTTCTACTTAACCCAAACCACTTTAACAGGGATATGATTATTAATTAATACAGGTTAATTAAGCATGATGCATGATCGATCCTACGAACAAACAAAACTTTTATAATGAACACATACGAGGGGTTTATAATATAGGGCAAAAAAGAAAATCACACATGATACTCCACCCTAAACTTTCCAAAAGAGTAAGAAAGATCATTAGAAAGATTAAGGTTGAGTAAAAAGCAATTTGGACCAAATCAGTAAATTAAGTTTTTGATATCCAAATCGTTTAGAAGTTTTCGCAAGGCAATACTACAAGTATCCTTGCGAGAATGGCTCGATACCAATTTGTGGCGAGAACCTTCTAAATTATATGGCTCACAAGCTTTTGTCATTGCCCCAAAGGCCTCCGACGGCTATGCTTGCGTACCACATAACTTACAACGTTCCGTCGGGTGAAGCCCCGATGAAACCACAACAAACCAAGATCGCATTCTCGCAGATACATTGCAATATTACAACAGTTTTGTACAAAAATACAATGTAGTAGCGGAAGATTTACATAACCATAATTTACATCATTAGTTTCTCAAACTTATACAATCCAGTGCTTAAGTTAATACAAATTAAGTGGAGTAACATTAAGTAATATATATTACAAGCCAAACAACAAAAGTGCCTTGCCCATCGGCCAAACAAACTAATCCTCATCGGAAACTTCAACAACCGTCATGCAGCAAGGGCCATAGCACACTTGCTCATGCGGTTCACCTGCAACAGGGGTAGAACAAACCCTGAGTACAAAAGTACTCCGCAAGACTTAACCGACTAAAAGTGAGGTGAAGACTCAGGAATGCTAGCTGATGGGTATCAAGGTAAAGTTTATCAGGGACAAGGACTCTTTGCGTAAAAGCATTAGTTGAACTTTTTAATCATCATTAATTATCAGTCCTACCTTCTAGATGAGCCTAGTCTAGATCAAACACTTCTCAAACATTTAATCACTTATAAACCATCATTCCATTCCACCACTATTATTACTACGATGAAGGGGCGAGGATCAAGCTTCCTTTATCGCGAAGCAACGACGATTCGAACCGCTTTTATACCCAGCTGGGGATTCCTAACCACACGACATATGCGGGACTCTAACCCCCATATATCAACCCAACACTCGGAGTCTCTATGTCCAGGCGGGTCCGCGTCACCCGAGAGCATAGTACACCACCGCCTCTACGCCGTCAAGTGACGGTTAACCCTTGCAGGGTGGGTACACACTACTCCCGCCATCTCTCCACTCCCAGTACGCGGTTGTCCGTTCTCGGCATAGATCGACCCAGCGGAGCTTACTTCAAGAGCATGTGATCAGTACTAACAAATTGATCCAAGGGCCAACAACGGACGGTCCTTAATCGACTCCAGCGGGACAAGCACGACTGGGCGTCCCAATCGGCTTCCACCACAACAAAGCCGTGTCCCGCCGGTCTCAATTTCATTCCTCTTTTTCATACTCATCAGAGACATGCCCCTTGGAGCTGTACTCACCAGAGCCATGCTCATTAGAGTCATCAATGGTTCTCATCATTGAAACATTTTCCTTGAAAACCTATCCTTAAATAAGCAGGGCTAAGCATCACTAAGCATTTGTAAATAAACAGGTATCAAGGATAATATACCAACATCAAGGAAGGTAAATGCATCAATATAGGATATCACTCAACTCCTATTCACCTAATGCATCATTTCATAAGCATAGAAGTTATTAAAGCTTTATAAACGCAAGGAAGGGTTTAAATGCACCGGGGCTTGCCTGGGTTGACAAAGAACTCGGGCCCTGACGAAGAACCAACAGGGTCGGAGCTCACTCCTTCGAACAACTCAGCTTCAGCAACAACGGGGGTCGGATCAACAGCAACTTCCTCGGACCCCTCAACTACACGGAGATAACATATGATCATGATGTGCAGTTAAAGTAACATGATAATGCGACAGAGATGCATCGGCTACTAAAACGACACTAAACAACTCCACTTCTCAAATGGTGGTAACAGGGTCTTAACAAAGATCTGCATCAAGCCACCCCGATGGACTGCTATCGGAAGAGTGGCGAAGATCTGCATACCACCCCTCGAACTAACGACGACGGAGTTCTCTAGTACGATCGCATGCCATCACTTTGCAAGGGTGATGGTCTTGCCGATGAGAGCTACCATAGCTCTCCCGACAAGCCGCAACGATGTCGAAAAACGCTAAACGCAAAAGCAGGTTCAGTCGAGGGTCATTAGGGTTAATGACCAAGGGTCATCACTCAATCTCAAAGTCACACATCTCTAAAGTGAGCAACACCACTAAGTACTTTATTAACCATTTTTTACAGTTATTAAATAAGTTTAATTAATAAAGACTTATTTAAAGAATTTAATTAAGTCCTTATTAATTAAGCTAGAAATTAAACCTAGAACCTTCTAAATTATATGGCTCACAAGCTTTTTGTCATTGCCCCAAAGGCCTCCGACGGCTATGCTTGCGTACCACATAACTTACAACGTTCCGTCGGGTGAAGCCCCGATGAAACCACAACAAACCAAGATCGCATTCTCGCAGATACATTGCAGTATTACAACAGTTTTGTACAAAAATACAACAGAGTTGCGGAAGATTTACATAACCATAATTTACATCATTAGTTTCTCAAACTTATACAATCCAGTGCTTAAGTTAATACAAACCAGTGGAGTAACATTAAGTAATATATATTACAAGCCAAACAACAAAAGTGCCTTGCCCATCGGCCAAACAAACTAATCCTCATCGGAAACTTCAACAACCGTCATGCAGCAAGGGCCATAGCACCCTTGCTCATGCGGTTTCACGCAACGAGGGTAGAACAAACCCTGAGTACAAAAGTACTCCGCAAGACTTAACCGACTAAAAGTGAGGTGAAGACTCAGGAATGCTAGCTGATGGGTATCAAGGTAAAGTTTATCAGGGACAAGGACTCTTTGCGTAAAAGCATTAGTTGAACTTTTTAATCATCATTAATTATCAGTCCTACCTTCTAGATGAGCCTAGTCTAGATCAAACACTTCTCAAACATTTAATCACTTATAAACCATCATTCCATTCCACCACTATTATTACTACGATGAAGGGGCGAGGATCAAGCTTCCTTTATCGCGAAGCAACGACGATTCGAACCGCTTTTATACCCAGCTGGGGATTCCTAACCACACGACATATGCGGGACTCTAACCCCCATATATCAACCCAACACTCGGAGTCTCTATGTCCGGGCGGGTCGCGTCACCCGAGAGCATAGTACACCACCGCCCCTACGTCGTCCGTGACGGTTAACCCCGAGGGTGGGTACACACTACTCCCGCCATCTCTCCACTCCCAAAGACGCGGTTGTCCGTTCTCGGCATAGATCGACCAGCGGAGCTTACTTCAAGAGCATGTGATCGGTACTAACAAATTGATCCAAGGGCCAACAACGGACGGTCCTTAATCGACTCGGCCCGGGACAAGCACGCCCAGGCGTCCCAATCGGCTTCCACCACAACAAAGCCGTGTCCCGCCGGTCTCAATTTCATTCCTCTTTTTCATACTCATCGAGAGACATGCCCCTTGGGCTGTACTCACCGAGCCATGCTCATTAGAGTCATCAATGGTTCTCATCATTGAAACATTTTCCTTGAAAACCTATCCTTAAATAAGCAGGGCTAAGCATCACTAAGCATTTGTAAATAAACAGGTATCAAGGATAATATACCAACATCAAGGAAGGTAAATGCATCAATATAGGATATCACTCAACTCCTATTCACCTAATGCATCATTTCATAAGCATAGAAGTTATTAAAGCTTTATAAACGCAAGGAAGGGTTTAAATGCAGGGGCTTGCACGGGTTGACAAAGAACTCGGGCCCGACGAAGAACCAACAGGGTCGGAGCTCACTCCTTCGAACAACTCGGCCGGCAACAACGGGGGTCGGATCAGCGGCAACTTCCTCGGACCCCTCAACTACGGAGATAACATATGATCATGATGTGCGGTTAAAGTAACATGATAATGCGGCGAGAGATGCATCGGCTACTAAAACGACACTAAACAACTCCACTTCTCAAATGGTGGTAACGGGGGTCTTAACAAAGATGCGCATCAAGCCACCCCGATGGATTTTGCTATCGGAAGAGTGGCGAAGATCGCATACCACCCCTCGAACTAACGACGACGGAGTTTCTCTAATACGATCTGCATGCCATCACTTTGCAAGGGTGATGGTCTTGCCGATGAGAGCTACCATAGCTCTCTCGACAAGCCGCAACGATGTCGAAAAAAACGCTAAACGCAAAAGCGGTTCAGTGCGAGGGTCATTAGGGTTAATGACCAAGGGTCATCACTCAATCTCAAAGTCACACATCTCTAAAGTGAGCAACACCACTAAGTACTTTATTAACCATTTTTACAGTTATTAAATAAGTTTAATTAATAAAGACTTATTTAAAGAATTTAATTAAGTCCTTATTAATTAAGCTAGAAATTAAACCTTAATGAAACTTTATCCAATTGAGCTACAAATTTTAAAGTAAGTATGGTTTTACCTAATTAAGCTTAACCCTAATTTTTCATGATTTTTGGAAACACACAAAAAACTACAAAAATCATGAAAGATTAAGATTAGCAATTAAAGTTGTATTTTTGGTTTTCAGAAACTATACTAAACACATGCACTCAATATTTTTATTAAATAGAGCATATTATTGTGAGCACAGAGCAATTTTTGGTTTATTTTTATCAGCCCTCAATAATTAGTTACAAAAATATGAAATCAGCCATTCAGAATTTAAAAAAAAAAAGGAAAAACCAAATTCATTTAAGTGCAGTGCAGCCCGGGCCGGCCTTTCGGCCCACCCGGCCCACTCCGGGCGGACAGCGGGCGGCGGAGAAAGCGGCAGCGTGCTCGCCGTCGGCGAGCCGGCCGGCGGCAACGACCACACCAACGAACTCCCCACTTCACTACGGACCTAACGAGGTATTACTCGACCCTAGGCATGCACTAAGGCGGCTACGGCGGCGGCTATGGCGGACGGCGGCGCACGGCGAACCACGGTGGAGCTCGGCGAAGCTCCTCCGGTGAAACCAAGCACAGCTACGCGCTCAGTGACTCGATGCGAACACGAAGCAACACGAACGTGACGCAACGCTGAAGCGGGCAAGCGAGAGCGCGTACGCGACGGCGGCGGCACGGCGGAGCCCGATGGCCCGTGGCCGTTCCGGCTAAACGGCGGCGAAAGACGCGACTACGATACCCCTATAAGCACCAGGAGCTCACCGGGACTTCAAAACAGGGTTGCGGTGGGTTTGGCGGTGGTCGGAGGGGTCAGCGCGTGGTGGCAGTGGCTCACGGCGGCGTGAACACGGCGGCGTGGTGGTGTTCCGGCGAATTCGGCGGTGGCCTGTGAAAAACAGATGGCCGATGATGATCAGTGAGCTAAGGCGAAACGGGTGGTGGTGTTGGTTGAGCTAGAGACGCTTGGATGAGCGCTGGCCAGGGCGGAGAGGCTCACGGCGGCGTTGGCGGCCGGAGAGGAAGGAGACGGCGGCGTGCGGAGGCGCTGGTCGTCCTCAGATCATGGCTAGCGGCTCAGGCAATGCGCAAGGAGATGGCGGAGTGTTGTGCAAGCTATTGGAGACGGCGGTGAAGCGTGGAACGCGAATTGCTCGGTGGAAGGACGGTGGTCGACGGCGAGCAGGAAGAAAAGAAGGCGGCGGCGCGACGAGCTCCGGCTCTTATAGGCGATGGCATTTGCTCCTAGAGCGACAGCACGAGGCGGCGCACTCGACACGTCAAGCAGGAGGTGGCACGAGCGAGCCTTCGCGACGGCAGAGGGCGGCGGCGGCCGTCGGCGAAGCCGCTGCTTGCCTGCTTTGACTGTAGCTCCCCCCCTTCTCCTTTTAAACCGATTTGCAAACTTTTAAAATTACTTTTGAAATTTGAATAGAAGATAAAAATCTCTCAAAATAGAAATTGCACAACTTTTCATGCTCTACAACTTCTATTTAGGAAGTTTTCTCTGAAAATGAATAAATTTTGAATTGCATTGGGATTTTGAAAAGGGGACAAAAACCCTTCAAACTGAATTTTAAAATTACTTCAAATTTTGAATGGAACCTTGAAAAACTTTGAATACCAAAGTTGTTCCTCTCACCAAGATCTACAACTTTGCTTTTTGGACCAACCCCAAATTTTGAATATTTTTGAAATTACACAAAAAGGGGTAGAAAAGGACTTTGAAATTAGGGTTTGGATTTGAATTGCTAATTCAAACTTTGTATAACTATTTAGGGCTGAACTTGTGAGGTTAAGACCCAACCAAAGGCACACATTACAAGTATGAAACTTATACTTTCAAATGGTGCCCTTGTTTGGCAGAATTTACTTGAAAAATTAATTATAGTTAGCTCCTCAAGATTGAAAATGATATTCCTAATCCACACTTAACCACTAGGGTTATGAGAAGGACAAAGACCCCAAATTCAATCTTGATTCTTGATTCACCTCCAAAGATTAGTAAAACAAGATTAGCCTTTTGAGGTTATAGTTAGCCAAACACTTAACCATACCAAGATCAGTTTTACTTGGAAATTTTTATACCCTACTTTAGCATCTAGGTTTAGAAAGAATAATCGATATCACATGCTTAGCTATACCCAAACAAGCCTAGGAAGATAAACTTATTAAGTTATTGCATGTCATAGTTCTCTCTTGATGAGATGCATTGCGGTGCATATGATGTCATGACAGGTTTTAGTTGTAGTAACACCAGGGGTGTTACATCACATCCCCCTTAAAGAAAATCTCGTCCCGAGATTTAAGAGTTGAGTTAAGTAATGGAAAAGGAAACGTGTCATACTTGCATATCTTACATGGTTTCATAAGGGAGGTAGAGAGTTTATGTTACAAGTCTCATTTTATGAGGAAAGCCATGACTTATAGAAACAAGTCACGTCTTAGATAGAGGCATAGAAGTGCGGAAAGTGCTCGGCCAAGAAATCCTCGATTCCCAAGTAGCTTCTTCCTCGAGTGTTGGTTCCTTTGTACTTTGTAGAATCGATGGTACGGCGACGGGTCACACGATCCTTTTGATCTAGAATCGGATTGGATGTTCGGCATAAGGCAGTCGGGGTTTGATCTCAACACCTTCGATATCCATGACTTGCTCGGGTACCACGAGGCATTTCTTCAATTGAGACACATGGAAGACATTATGTATCATAGACAATTGTGTAGGTAAATCAAGACGATATGCCACTTGCCCACACCTTTCAATGATTTGAAATGGACCAATGTAGCGTGGTGCTAACTTGCCTTTAACCCCAAAGCGAGTGACTCCTTTGGTGGGTGACACCTTCAAATACACAAAATCCCCGACTTGGAATATCAAGGGCCGACGCCTTTTATCCGCATAGCTCTTTTTATGCGGGATGGGCTATTCTCAAATTAGCTTTGAATACGCTTCACCTTTTCTTCGGTTTGCTTCACTAGATCAACTCCAGAAGAACCATCTTTCTCCCGTTTGAGGACCAATTAAGCGGAACACGGCATCTACGACCATACTGATTGCTTCAAATGGTGCCATCTTGATACTTTCTTGATAACTATTGTTGTATGCAAATTCCACTAGTGGCAAACATTCATCCCAAGCTGCTGAAGAAGTCAAAACACATGACCTCAGCATGTCTTCAAGGACTTGATTAACTCTCGGTTTGTCCATCGGTTTGAGGATGGTAGGCGTGCTATATAATAAAGCGAGTTCCCATAGATTCTTGGAACTTCTTCGAATTGAGCTACAAACCCGAGCACCTCTATCGGTGACTATACTCTTTGGTACCCCATGTAAACTCATAATTCGATCAATGTATAGCTTAGCATAATGAGGAGCTCGGTACTTATTCTTTTCTTGGTATAAAATGAGCGGTCTTGGTCAAGCGATCAACAATTACCCGGATGGAATCATAACCCCGAGCTGTCTTTGGAAGACCCACTACGAAATCCATGCGATATCTTCCCACTTCAGGCCGGAATTGGTAGAGGTTGCAATTCCCGGCTGGCTTCAAATGTATGGCCTTGACTTTCGGACGGACATCACATCGTGCCACATAACGAGCTATTTCAATCTTCATTTTAGTCCACGAGAACCTCGCCTTAGGTCATGGTACATCTTATTGCTGCCTGGATGGATTGAAAAACTAGTCATATGGGCCTCATCAAGAATCGAGTTGACGAAGTTCGGGAACTTTGGGGACAACTAGTCGGTGTTTGAACCACAATACTCCCTGGTCATCAATATGGAAACAAGCTTTCGACACTGCTTGAACCTTATCTTTAATATGAGCTATCCCCTTGCTTGTGCGTTGGGCTTCTATAATCGAGCTTGAATGGATGACTTCACTGTGATATTATTCAATTCTCCTTGTGCAATCATCTCAATACCCAACCTTCCTAATTCTTGACAGAGATTTAGACTTGCGGGTGGGACGGATAAGCGATTTAATTGAGATTTACGATTTGAGAGCATCGGCAACCACATTAGCTTTGCGGGATGATAATGTATCTCTAGGTCATAGTCTTTGATCAATTCAAGCCATCTTATTTGCCTCATATTTAAATCGACTGAGTAAAGATATACTTCAAACTCTTGTGGTCGGTGTATATGTGGCATAAATTTCCCGATAAATAGTGCCTCGGATCTTGAGAGCATGAACAACAGCTGCTAATTCTAAGTCATGAGTAGGATAATGTTCTTCATGACGTTTGAGTTGACGGGAAGCATAGGCTATCACCCGGCCTTCTTGCATCGATACACATCCAATACCAATTCGAAGCATCACAATTACCGTCAAGCGGCTTCTCAACATTTGGTTGTGCAAGGGGCTGGGCGGTGGTCAAAAGCGTTTTTGAGTTTGGAAAGCTTTCTCGCACTCGGTGACCATCGGAACTTGGTTTGGTTCTTTAGAAGTTCGGTGATAGGTTTAGAGACTTTGGAGAAACTTGGAATGAAACGACGGTAATAGCCCGCCATTCCTAGGAAACTTCGAACTTGGTGGACGGTGGTAGGTGGTTTCAGTTTAAAACATCTTGAACTTTGCCGGGGTCAATGACCACGCCTTGGCCAGATAGGACATGACCAAGGAAAGAAATTTTATTTAGCCAAAATTCACATTTGCTAAACTTGGCATAGAGTTGGTGTTCTCGAAGGCGAGCCGGCACAATCGGAGATGCTCGCATGTTCCTCTTTGGTTTTGGAATAAATAAGGATGTCGTCGATGAAGACAACGACAAACTTATCAAGCTCGGGGCATAAACACCGAATTCATGAGGTACATGAAGTGATTTGGAGCATTAGTAAGACCAAAAGACATAACCGGATATTCATAAAGACCATATCGGTAATAAAAGCATTTTTTGTGGATATCTTCGGGTTTGATTCTTATTTGGTGGTATCGGATCGGAGATCAATTTTAGAAAACACTTTGGCTCCCACTAAGCGATCAAAGAGAAGATCAATACGAGGAAGGGGATATTTGTTTTTAATGGTCACCTCGTTTAGAGGGCGGTAATCCACACACATCCTCAAGGATTGGTCTTTCTTCTTCACAAATATCGTAGGACAACCCCATGGCGATGAGTCGGGTCGAATAAACTTCTTGATAAGCAATTGCTCTAGTTGCTCCTTCATTTTGCTAATTCTTTTGGTGGCATTCGATAGGCACGCCTTGAGGCGGGCACGACCCGAGCTTTAACTCAATCGAGAACTCAACTTCACGCTCGGGTGGTAGGCAGGCAAATCTTGAGGGGAACACATCGGAAATTCACGGACTACTGGTATGTCTTGAATTTCTTGAGCAGGTAACAGACTTTCCCAAGCTGCTCTCTTAGGAGTAGAGAATTGAAGTATAAGCTTGGTATCACTATTGGGTAAATCTAGCTTTATACACCTATTCAAGGTGTCTATCACGGCTCCATTTGATAGAGCCAATTCATACCGAGGATCACATCTATTGTTTGATCCTTCAAGACTACCGATGTTGTAGGAAATGAATGATCGCCCAACTTGATGGGTACATCATGTACTAACTCTTTTTGTATGCATACGCCCCCAGGCGATTGCACGGCAAAATTCTCTTTTATCTCTTTTATGGGAATGCCATGATTCGTCACAAAAGTTCGATTGATAAATGTATGCGATGCACGAATCGAATAACGAAGTGCGGGGTGATCGACAACGAGGGGAGCGTACCCATCGGCACCGGTTCCCGGCGGGTATCTCCTCGGCTTCCATATGATAGACACGCCCGGTCTTCTTAGAAACATCCCCCTTAGGAGCATTGCAGGGAACTCCCACGGTTCCAATTCTGGTCTTCTTCTTTGGTTGCCAAAACCTTTACGGAAGTTGGAATTATTGGACTTTGGATAGGGGCATTCTCGGGAATAATGCCCGGGCTTGCCACGATTGTAGCGAGGGAGATTTGTTATTTGGTGGGTTTTGAGTATTTGGGAAGGTTTGTGGGGCTGGGTTTCGAGCAACTTGGTTGCTCGGCTGTTGTGGATAGTTAGCGGCGGCGGCGGCGGAGGCGGACCTCGTCTCTTTGTTTATTTGGATATTCTTTGGTAGGGTGGGCCGGTATGGTTGGCGGTTATGGTGGATGGGATGGAAAATGATCTTACGGGCGCTTTTTAATGCCACACGAAGGTCCCGGCATACTCGGCGCTTTTCGGCCTTGTGCCTTAGCTTGGACTTCTCATAACTTCGGTGCAATGTCTGACTTCATAGAAGGTGGCTCCCGGGCTAGCAGTCAAATGAGCCTCGATCTTCCCATTCAACCCTCTAAGGAAGCAATCCTTCTTCTTAGAGTCAGTGTTCACTGCTTTCGGGTGCATATTGGGGACAGATGATTAAACTTGTTAACATATTGCGGCCACAGGCTGCCCTCCTTGCTTTAGATTCATAAATTCTTCGGCTTGGCTTTCATCACCCCTATTTGGAATGAAGTGCTGCGAAATGCTTCCACAAAACCAGCCCATGTAATCGATGTCCCATTTGGCGGGGCGTATCATAAAATTTGACCACGGGTTGATGCGGGACCCCTAAGGCTGCTGCCTTTGCAAACCTCACTTTTCAGGCGTTCGAGGCGGTCAATCAATTCAAACTTACGCTCTATGACATGAAGCCATTCATCGGCTTCCGGCGGCTCATCGGCCACGACGAGAGAACTTGGGTGGGCGAGACTCGAGAAAAAGTCGGTATAGGTCACTTCATGGTCATTATTGCGACCACGATTGCCACGAGGCGCATTTTGATTATTGCGGCCCATCTCCCTCAACAGGCGGGTGTTCTCGGTTGTAGCATTGACCAAAGCGGCTATTGCTTCGGCCAAGGATGGTGGGGCGGGTGGTGGATTGGGAGCATCACCCCCACTTTGAGCGAGAACCAGCCATATCCGAGGCAGTGCGAGGCATCGTGGTAAACAAACCCAACTTTATTCACAAACATTTTTATTGAACTTGAAAAGCAGTACAAGCACGTATTTTTCTGAGTTGCTTATTTATCATACACGTCCGCACTTAGGCGGGACCTTCCCGAGTTCAACTACTTGCCACAATATATTACATATTTTACAACCCTCGGACACCAACTTCACTACTCAAACATCTCCATTGTCACCACCGACTCACGGTCAACCTCCTCACTAGGGTAAGTCTCACTCGGGGGTGCGTAGGAGACTCAACCTCGGGCTCCTCCTCCTCATTTTCCTCTTCTCCAACTAGGGGCTGCCCATAGTGCATACGATGGACGTTCTCGTGGAGCTCACAGTTCTCCCTCTCCAATTCCTCCACGTAGAACTCCAACTCACAGTGCAGCGCCCTAGCCACGTCCTCGCGGCGCCATGCTTCATTCTTGTTGCTCGAGGGCTTTCTCCCATTCAGCCTTCCACTTCCCAATCTCGATGACATCGGCCACCCTATCACGGGAAGCCACTAAGAGAGCATTCTCCATCTCCTCAAACGCTATCGGCGCTTGGATTTGGGCTTCGGCTCACTCGGGCCGACCTCACTATCATTGTTACGAGGGGCAAGGCTGGTGACGTGGCACACCCTTAGGACCAGTCATCTTGCGGGGTGTGAGCTTAGTGCGTGCCATCTGTAGAATGGAAAGATAGAGTAGTAAGAATAGAGTGAGAGATTCTAAAGTTAGCAAGAATAGGATTGGTTCTACTTAACCCAAACCACTTTAACTTGAGGGATATGATTATTAATTAATACAGGTTAATTAAGCATGATGCATGATCGATCCTACGAACAAACAAAACTTTTATAATGAACACATACGGGGTTTATAATATAGGGCAAAAAAGAAAATCACACATGATACTCCACCCTAAACTTTCCAAAAGAGTAAGAAAGATCATTAGAAAGATTAAGGTTGAGTAACAAGCAATTTGGACCAAATCGATAAATTAAGTTTTTGATATCCAAATCGTTTAGAAGTTTTTCGCAAGGCAATACTACAAGTATCCTTGCGAGAATGGCTTTGATACCAATTTGTGGCGAGAACCTTCTAAATTATATGGCTCACAAGCTTTTGTCATTGCCCCAAAGGCCTCAAGCGGCTATGCTTGCGTACCACATAACTTACAGCGTTCCGTCGGGTGAAGCCCCGATGAAACCACAACAAACCAAGATCGCATTCTCTCGAGATACATTGCGATATTACAACGGTTTTGTACAAAAATACAACAGAGTAGCGGAAGATTTACATAACCATAATTTACATCATTAGTTTCTCAAACTTATACAATCCCGGTGCTTAAGTTAATACAAACCAGTGGAGTAACATTAAGTAATATATATTACAAGCCAAACAACAAAAGTGCCTTGCCCATCGGCCAAACAAACTAATCCTCATCGGAAACTTCAACAACCGTCATGCAGCAAGGGCCATAGCACACTTGCTCATGCGGTTCACACAACGAGGGGTAGAACAAACCCCGAGTACAAAAGTACTCCGCAAGACTTAACCGACTAAAAGTGAGGTGAAGACTCAGGAATGCTAGCTGATGGGTATCAAGGTAAAGTTTATCAGGGACAAGGACTCTTTGCGTAAAAGCATTAGTTGAACTTTTTAATCATCATTAATTATCAGTCCTACCTTCTAGATGAGCCTAGTCTAGATCAAACACTTCTCAAACATTTAATCACTTATAAACCATCATTCCATTCCACCACTATTATTACTACGATGAAGGGGCGAGGATCAAGCTTCCTTTTTATCGCGAAGCAACGACGATTCGAACCGCTTTTATACCCGGTGGGGATTCCTAACCACCACGACATATGCGGGACTCTAACCCCCATATATCAACCCAACACTCGGAGTCTCTATGTCGGACTGGGTCCGCGTCACCGAGAGCATAGTACACCACCGCCCTACGTCGTCCGTGACGGTTAACCCGCAGGGTGGGTACACACTACTCCCGCCATCTCTCCACTCCCAGTACGCGGTTGTCCGTTCTCGGCATAGATCGACCCAGCGGAGCTTACTTCAAGAGCATGTGATCAGTACTAACAAATTGATCCAAGGGCCAACAACGGACGGTCCTTAATCGACTCAGGCGGGACAAGCACGACTAGGCGTCCCAATCGGCTTCCACCACAACAAAGCCGTGTCCGCCGGTCTCAATTTCATTCCTCTTTTTCATACTCATCGGAGACATGCCCCTTGGAGCTGTACTCACCAGAGCCATGCTCATTAGAGTCATCAATGGTTCTCATCATTGAAACATTTTCCTTGAAAACCTATCCTTAAATAAGCAGGGCTAAGCATCACTAAGCATTTGTAAATAAACAGGTATCAAGGATAATATACCAACATCAAGGAAGGTAAATGCATCAATATAGGATATCACTCAACTCCTATTCACCTAATGCATCATTTCATAAGCATAGAAGTTATTAAAGCTTTATAAACGCAAAGGAAGGGTTTAAATGCACAGGGGCTTGCTGGGTTGACAAAGAACTTCGGGCCACGGCGAAGAACCAACGAGGGTCGGAGCTCACTCCTTCGAACAACTCAGCTTCAGCAACAACGGGGGTCGGATCAACAGCAACTTCCTCGGACCCCTCAACTACACGGAGATAACATATGATCATGATGTGCAGTTAAAGTAACATGATAATGCGACAGAGATGCATCGGCTACTAAAAGCGACACTAAACAACTCCACTTCTCAAATGGTGGTAACGGGGTCTTAACAAAGATGCGCATCAAGCCACCCCGATGGAATTTGCTATCGGAAGAGTGGCGAAGATGCGCATACCACCCCTCGAACTAACGACGACGGAGTTCTCTAGTACGATCTGCATGCCATCACTTTGCAAGGGTGATGGTCTTGCCGATGAGAGCTACCATAGCTCTCACGACAAGCGCAACGATGTCGAAAACGCTAAACGCATAAGCGGTTCAGTGCCGGGGTCATTAGGGTTAATGACCAAGGGTCATCACTCAATCTCAAAGTCACACATCTCTAAAGTGAGCAACACCACTAAGTACTTTATTAACCATTTTTACAGTTATTAAACAAGTTTAATTAATAAAGACTTATTTAAAGAATTTAATTAAGTCCTTATTAATTAAGCTAGAAATTAAACCTTAATGAAACTTTATCCAATTGAGCTACAAATTTTAAAGTAAGTATGGTTTTACCTAATTAAGCTTAACCCTAATTTTTCATGATTTTTGGAAACACACAAAAAACTACAAAAATCATGAAAGATTAAGATTAGCAATTAAAGTTGTATTTTGGTTTTCAGAAACTATACTAAACACATGCACTCAATATTTTTATTAAATAGAGCATATTATTGTGAGCACAGAGCAATTTTTGGTTTATTTTTATCAGCCCTCAATAATTAGTTACAAAAATATGAAATCAGCCATTCGAGAATTTAAAAGAAAAAGGAAAAACCAAATTCATTTAAGTGCAGTGCAGCCCGGGCCGGCCTTTCGGCCCACCCGCCCCTCCGGGGGGCAGACAGCGGCGGCGAGAAAGCGGCGGCGATGCTCGCCGTCGGCGAGCCCGGCCGGCGGCGGCGACCACACCACCAACGAACTCCCCACTTCACTACGGACCTAACGAGGTATTACTCGACCCTAGGCATGCACTAAAGGCGGCTACGGCGGCGGCTATGGCGGGCGGCGCCACGGCGAACCACGGTGGAGCTCGGCGAAGCTCCGCTCGGTGAAACCAAGCACGGCTTCTGCGGCTCGGTGACTTCGATGCGAACACGAAGCAACACGAGCGTGGCCGCATGCGCTGAAGCGGCAAGCGAGAAAGCAGCGTCTGCGGTGGCGGCACGGCGGGCCCGATGGCCGTGGCCGTTCGGCTAAGCGGCGGCGAAGAGCGCGACTCACGATACCCCCTATAAGCACCGGGAGCTCAGGGACTTCAAAGCGGGGTTGCGGTGGGTTTGGCGGTGGTCGGAGGGGTCGGTGGCGTGGTGGCGGTGGCTCACGGCGGCGTGAACACGGCGGTGTGGTGGTGTTCCGGCGAGTGGTCGGTGGCTTTGTGAAAACGGATGGCGATGATGATCGGTGAGCTAAAGGCGAAAGCGGGTGGTGGTGTTGGTTGAGCTAGAGCGCTTGGATGGGCGGCGGGCGGAGAGGCTCACGGCGTTGGCGGCCGGAGAGGAAGGAGCGGCGGCGTGCGGAGGAGGCCTGGTCATCCTCGGATCATGGCTAGCGGCTCGGGCAATGCGCAAGGAGATGGCGGAGTGTTGTGCAAGCTATTGGAGGCGGCGGAGCGTGGAACGCGAATTGCTCGGTGGAAGGACGGTGGTCGGCGGCGGCGGGAAGAAAAGAAGGCGGCGCGACGAGCTCCCGGCTCTTATAGGCGATGGCATTTGCTCCTAGAGCGGCAAAGACGAGGCGGCGCACTCGACACGTCAAGCGGGAGGTGGCACGAGCGAGCCTTCAAGCGGCGGCAGAGGGCGGCGGCCGTCGGCGAAGCCGCCGCTTGCCTTTTGCTTTGTAGCTCCCCCCTTCTCCTTTTAAACCGATTTGCAAACTTTTAAAATTACTTTTGAAATTTGAATAGAAGATAAAAATCTCTCAAAATAGAAATTGCACAACTTTTCATGCTCTACAACTTCTATTTAGGAAGTTTTCTCTGAAAATGAATAAATTTTGAATTGCATTGGGATTTGAAAAAAGGGGACAAAAACCCTTCAAACTGAATTTTAAAATTACTTCAAATTTTGAATGGAACCTTGAAAAACTTTGAATACCAAAGTTGTTCCTCTCACCAAGATCTACAACTTTGCTTTTTGGACCAACCCCAAATTTTGAATATTTTGAAATTACACAAAAGGGGTAGAAAAGGACTTTGAAATTAGGGTTTGGATTTGAATTGCTAATTCAAACTTTGTATAACTATTTAGGGCTGAACTTGTGAGGTTAAGACCCAACCAAAGGCACACATTACAAGTATGAAACTTATACTTTCAAATGGTGCCCTTGTTTGGCAGAATTTACTTGAAAAATTAATTATAGTTAGCTCCTCAAGATTGAAAATGATATTCCTAATCCACACTTAACCACTAGGGTTATGAGAAGGACAAAGACCCCAAATTCAATCTTGATTCTTGATTCACCTCCAAAGATTAGTAAAACAAGATTAGCCTTTTGAGGTTATAGTTAGCCAAACACTTAACCATACCAAGATCAGTTTTACTTGGAAATTTTTATACCCTACTTTAGCATCTAGGTTTAGAAAGAATAACCGATATCACATGCTTAGCTATACCCAAACAAGCCTAGGAAGATAAACTTATTAAGTTATTGCATGTCATAGTTCTCTCTTGATGAGATGCATTGCAAAGTGCATATGATGTCATGACGGGTTTTAGTTGTAGTAACACGGGGGGTGTTAATATATATATATATATATATATATATATATATATATATATATATATATATATATATATATATATATACTGTATGTATATTCTGCACCTGGGTGCACTCTATATAGAGAATGCACCAGGCCCAAACCGACGCTGTCGATCGCAAGACTGGTCCGGCGGCCGCTTAATCGGGTCAAGCCCACCCGAACATCGACGGTCGTATTCGAACTCGACTAAACACACACCCGATGGAATCACCTCCGGCTTTCTTCTTCCCCGAACCGCGACGGCCTTCTTTCCTCGAGCCGCGGCAACAACAGCAGCGAGCACCCCTCCTCCGACCCATGGCGACCCCAGCGCGTGCCACCCGATCCGCGAGCACGGCGACCCTCAATGGCGGCGATCGTCCTCCGGCCCGGGGCGATCGGGCAGCCGCAGCCCTTTGATCTGCGAAACCTGGCGACCCTTAGCGCGGCCCGACCCTTAATGGGTACAGCGGCGCCCGGCGCGGCGCAGCGATCAACGGTGCGCGGCTTCCCATCCCAAAACTGGGGCGTGGGTGCTCGGCGATGGCTGGCGATCCTTGCATGGCGGACCCGGCGGCGTGGCTCGGCCCGGCCTCTTCCTCAACCAGCGGCACGCGGCTTCCCCTTGTAGTCAGCGGTCGTGCGACTGCGCCCCTTGCAGATGGCCCTCACGGTGGCGGCGGTGGCATCGAGCCGAGTGCACGGCCCCATGGCCATGCTCGTAAATCGGGGAGGCGGGGGCTTGGTACCCGTCGTATCTCCATTTGTGATATCTCGAGGTGAGCCCCACACAAATCTGCAACCCTCGATAATCATGGAGTCAATTTGCTTTTGGTCTAGTATACTAGTGTCTCATTTATGCATGGTTTGATTCATAATTTTTGAAATTTTGGATTGACTACTATTGTTGCGAACCTCAAATCCTCAATAGTGGTAGCAAAGAGATATATTCCAATTGCCGTATTTTTTTTGCAATTATATATT
Organism: Chrysopogon serrulatus; assembly: GCA_015844335.1. Lineage (NCBI taxonomy): Eukaryota > Viridiplantae > Streptophyta > Magnoliopsida > Poales > Poaceae > Chrysopogon > Chrysopogon serrulatus. Next base: position 33,191 of record JADLZL010007945.1, read on the forward strand.
CCATGGCTTGCTTATGCTTGTGCTAGAAAAAGACCCATATCATATCTTTTTTATCGTAACTTCATCATGACATGTGCTGAATGGATGACACCGTTATGGTAAATGCATACCATTTATTTAGTGTATTCTACACAACATTATCGTAATGGATGACACCATTATGGATGACATGTGCGCCACTGTTCAAGGGTTACTTTTATTCCGATAGTTGGATTATGGTAATTTTGCATTCACTTTGTTTATCCTAAATCACATTCAGGAATTAGGAAAAACCTCTTTTGGGTTTCATTTTTATTTTTGACCGAGAAATTATACGGTGAGTGGTGGCTACGTAAAATTATACTTTTTCGATGTGTATAACTAGATTATTTTCTTAGTTGTAACTGGTAGGGTGTTCTAGTTGCAATTGGTTGACAATCTTTCTCTCTCTTTTTTCGATGGCGGTGGTTATAATGGACACCGAAGGGAATGCATTAGGTGCTCAGGCGGTGACCCCCCCCCCGGCGTTCTCCCGTTTTGCTCAGCAGAAAACGAGCGAACGTATATAAGTTGAGGAAGGACAGGAAGAACAGATTAGAGCTCCCCAATCCCTCCCGAGCTGACGCCGAGGGTGAAGAACATGAAGGACGGGGAAGGACATGAAAGTGAACAAGTGTGCCCAAGATTGATTTTGATCCCGATCAAGATGCCGAGGTTGGTGGTGATGGTGATCTTTGGTGCCGATGGTGATGCATTGAATATAGACAATAAGAAGAGGCGCGCAAGAAACCTCCCGCAATTCGGTGTTCTATAAGGGACGGTTTATAGGATTGGCGGAAGGAAGATAGTTTTTGAGGCCGAGCAATGATGAACTTTCAGGACATGTTGTTTTTGTTTTCGTTTTTCATTGATGTTTATCAGCATCGTGCACATTTGTGTGGTGATATCTGTGTATGTTAACACCGGTGCTGAAACTATGTGTCATAACTTGCAACTCCTCCAAAGACTCGTGTTGCAATCGTTTCAAAGATTTGTTGTAAATTGCATTTCCTCCCCGATGAAATCTAAATGATGCAAACAAATTTGTTATTAATAACAAGGTCGCATATGTGTTGTAACTTTTGCAATGCTTTTTTGTGCATATGTTTTACATAATCGTTATGTTTCTTCTTATTTTTTTTAAGCTGTACTCTATCAATTAACTAGAAAACTTAGTGGAGGCTGGAATTGGTTTTCATACTACGATAATTAACCATGTTGCAATTCGTATTTAACAATGTTTGCAATTGTGTCACATATGATGTTGCAAAGCGATTATTGTACAATATGTGTGCAATTTTTTATTAACCTAAGACTTCATTGACTGTGATTAGGGTTCGGGCGTCTAATGTCGGTAGATTTGAGTAATTCTAGTATAGTTCACTTTTGTTTTATCTTTAGCGTTGACTAAGATTAGGGTTCAAGACGTCGATACAGGCCTAAGGGCTTCGACCGAGATTAGGATTAGTAGCACCGGCGGAGATTAGGGTTAATAGCGTCGATCGAGATTAGGGTTCATATGTTGCAATTATTCATTAACCAGGAAGCAATTGCTTCACATGCCGTGTTGCAAATAGTGTCAAATAGGTTTACAATTTTACGTCGACCGAGATTAGAGTTAGTAGCGTCGGCGAGATTAGGGTTCAAGATACATTGACTAAGATTAGGGTTCGGGCGCCACGTAAGCGTCGGTAGATTTGAGTAATTCCTAGTATAGTTCACTTTTTGTTTCATCTTAGTGTTGACCGAGATTAAGGTTCGTTACGTCGACAGAGACTAAGGGCTTCGATCGAGATTATGGTTAACAAAGCATCGACAGAGATTAGGGTTAATAGCGTGGACGGAGATTAGGGTTCGGGGACGTCACATAATTGTCGGTAGATCGAGTAATTCCTAGTAGCGTCGATCGAGATTAGGGTTTAGTATCTTGCAATTAGTCATTGACGATGAAGCAATTGCTTTATACATTGTGTTGCAAATGGTCTACATTAGGTTTGCAATTTTGTATTAACTTTGAGATCAGAATTGTCCATTGTATTTGTCCTTGTCTTTGTTCTAGGTAGAACGTTTTGTCTATTGTTGTTCCATAGAAAAGAATTGTCCATTGTATTTGTCCTTGTGCCGTTCTACGGAGAAAATTTTGTCTATTGTCCTTCCATAGAAAAGAATTGTCCATTGTATTGTCATTGTGCCATTCTAGGGAGAAAGTCTTGTCTATTGTCCTTCCATTGAAAAGAATTTGTCCATTGTATTTGTCCTTATGTCGTTCTTGCCCGTTTGCAAAACCGGCCCGACTCTAGTTGTAATTGGATCGCGTCGGGGTTGCAACTACATCAGGTCGATTGCTTTGGATCGGATCTGTTGCAATTACTTCCGTCAAGTTGCAATGAGTATGATGTTATAGTTGTGATTGGTCTAGTCTAATTGTTGCAATTGGTAGAGAATACACACATTTTGGTATATAAAATGCTCGTTGTTCACTAGCTAGGCTTGCAACTAGGTTGTAGCAAATTTGTTATTAATAACAAGGTCGCATATGTGTTGTAACTTTTGCAATGCTTTTTTTGTGCATAAGTTTTACATAATCGTTATGTTTCTTCTTATTTTTTTAAGCCGTACTCTATCAATTAACTAGAAAACTTAGTGGAGGCTGGAATTGGTTTTCATACTACGATAATTAACCATGTTGCAATTCATATTTAACAATGTTTGCAATTGTGTCACATATGATGTTGCAAACGGTGTACAATATGTGTGCAATTTTTTATCTTAGCGTTTACTGAGATTAGGGTTCAGTACGTCGATGAGGACTAAGGGCTTCGACTGAGATTAGGATTAATAGCACCGACAGAGATTAGGGTTAATAGCGTCGACCGAGATTAGGATTCATATGTTGTAATTATTCATTAACCAGAAGCAATTGCTTCACATCTTTGTGTTGCAAATGGTGTCAAATAGGTTTGCAATTTTACGTCGACCGAGATTAGGGTTAGTAGCGTCGATCGAGATTAGGGTTGATACATTGACTAAGATTAGGGTTCGGGGGGGCCACGTAGCTGTTAGTAGATTTGAGTAATTCCTAGTATAGTTCACTTTTGTTTCATCTTAGTGTTGACCGAGATTAGGGTTCGTTACGTCGCCAGAGACTAAGGGCTTCGACCGAGATTATGGTTAACTTGACATCGGCAGAGATTAGGGTTAATAGCGTCGACGGAGATTAGGGGTTCGGGACGTCACCTAAGCGTCGGTAGATCCGAGTAATTCCTAGTATAGTTCACTTTTGTTTCATAACGGCGTTGGATCGAGATTAGGGTTCGATGACGTCGGCAGAGACTAAGGGCTTCGACCGAGATTAGGGTTAATAGCGTCGACAAAGATTAGGGTTCAATACGTTGACCGAGATTAGGGTTCGGGCGTCGCCTAGCTGTCGATAGATCGAGTAATTTCTAGTATAGTTCACTTACGTTTCATAACGGCGTTGGATCGAGATTAGGGTTCATTACATGGATAGAGACTAAGGGCTTTGACCGAGATTAGGGTTCATTACATACGTGATTTTGCATTAATAGATTTATCCCTTTGTCTATTGTGATTTTGTAAATTGGCCCGACTCTAGTTTGTAATTGGATTGCGTCGGGGTTGCAACAACATCGGTCTAGTTACTTTGGATCGATTGCTGCAATTACTTCCGTCAAGTTGCAATCGGTAGCGATGTAATAGTTGTGATTGGTCTATTCTCGTGGTTGCAATTGGTATAGAATACACAGATTTAGTATATAAAATGCATGTTGTTCACTAGCTAGGCTTCCAACTAGGTTGTAACTGGTTGCATTATAGAAAATTGGGTGAAAATTACATTCTAAGTGGTTGCAACAAATGCTAACTACGTTGCGGCCGGGTTGCAATTGTATTGTAATCATGATGGCAACTCATAGTACATTAAAGTTGCAATTACCTACTTAAAAAAAAGTTCATCAAATATAGTCTTCATGGATCTTGTTTTGTTAAGCACATTTTTTCGAACAACCTAGTGCAAACGGATCTGAAATCGGAGCTATGGTTTAGGAGATATTGCATTTTTTTCGATCCAAAACAAAAAGATTCTCTCGCATTGGGATGGGTGGGTGAGAGACAGATGCGTACGTACATGGCTGCTTTGGTTGTTGCAATTTGGTATTTGGGAGGGGGGCGGCCCATGTGCTGGCCGGGGGCAAGGGCCCACGTGCTAGCCAGCGAGGCGCTGGAGGAGGGGCGCGCCCATGTGTTGGCTCTGCGGGGGCACGCTGCCCACGTCTTTTGGCAGCGAGGCGCTGGACGTTGGTTGGGTATGAGTGTCATGTGCATTTGCTATAGCAAATGCACTTTGTTGCATTTTTAGCCTCGCCATATATATATATATATATATATATATATATATATATATATATATATATATATATATATATATATATATATATATATATATATATATAACTAATCTTTCCCCAACAAACGAACTAGCTAATTGTCTAAAATTGATGTTTATTCCATAATCCAAACGCTTTCACTTAAGTTGTGATACGCGGGGAGGATTGGGCAGGTCCACGTGAGCCAGTTGGCAGGCCACTACTACCGTGCCCGGCCGCGCATGCAGGACGATACATTGTGCGAACCACTGAATCGTTGTGTTCAAAACATTGCCAAACAAGAGGTGGAATTAATGCATAGAAGGGACAGAAGAAAATATAAAACCATGAGTAACATTTTTCTCGATACCATACAAGAGATAAGTATATATTTACATGGTATATATGTATATATATATAGAAAGACGACTTTTCTCTTTATTCACTCATTGCATCCGGCCCGTTGCTTCAACTGACGAGCCACTTGATGTCCTTAGAGCACTTCTCCTGCCACGGTCAAATGGCCAATTTGAGGACACGCCGCGCGTCTTGGAGGGTGTCGATGTTGGCATTGCGGGCGCACATCCCATGCTTGGTCGCTGTTCCAGGTGCCTTGCACTCCTGCACGGAGATCATCAGCGCACGAGACAGAACCCGTCACTTGACCACCAGGTCCCTGGCAGCACCAATGTCGTGGGACCTGCCATCGTTCTCCCAGACATAGCGAACCATGAACCTGTTCGGCAAGACTTATAAGCCGGTTAGTAAATTGAAACACAGTTAAAATGGCTAATTTTTTATGAGAATAAAATACTGTTGCTGATAACCTGAAATGGCTTTTTAGCTCAAACGAACACGGCCATATCATCGAATGGCCAAAACCACGACGCCTCCGCGAAGGTCACCGCCATTATGGCCAGCTATCGCGAGACGCAGCTGTAATACCTCTGGCGTTACGTTAATCTAAATCTGCCATGTCATCATCATCATTGCATAAACATTCATCATTAGAGAACTCTAATGAATACAACTAAAATGAGTTTATTTAATTCTAGGGTTGTTTGAGCTCTTTTATATCACATGTGTATGTGTTTACCATTTAAATTCCACTCACATGTTTAACTTTTGTTTATAAAAGCAACCAATTAAAATCAACCTTGATGTTTGCAAGTGTTTGGCTAACCTTGACTCACACATCACACATGTTTTACAAGTCAAATGAGGTGCAAGGAAGAATCAAATTTGAATTTGGAATTCAAATCCCAAACCCTAGCTCAAGTGGCTATGTGTGGGAAATTGAATTTCACTTTCAATTTTGAGGAGCTAACCATAATCAATTTTGCTAATAAAAGTTACCAAACTTTGACACCATTTCAAAGTATGAACTTTGTACTTTGAAAGTATGCCATTGGTTGGGTTTGAAAAGTGTCACAACATCATTAATTAATTGCCCAAAGATTCAATTTGAAAATCCTTTTCAAAAGCTTGAAATTCAAAGTGAAACTGTCCCCTTTTCAATTTCATCTCAAAATATTCAAAATTTGGGAAAACTCCAAAAATACAGTTTGTGCATCTCTTTGAGCTCTACAACTTTGGTATATAAAGTTTTTTCAAGTTTTTGAATAAAATTTAAAGTAATTTCAAAAGTTCTTAAAATTAGGAAATATCCTCTTTTGATTTTTAAACTCTAATTCAAAATCTATTTAGTTTCTTGAAAAACTCTCTAAATAAAAGTTGTAGATCTTAAGAAAGGGAACAACTTTTATTTTGGAAGATTTTTATCTTTTATTCAAAATTTAAAAGTAATTTCGAATTCCTTTAGGTTAGGGTTTTACTCTATTTCCAAATTTGAAATTCAAATTCAAAAAATTATTTGAAATCTGACAAAACTTCTTAAATGAAAGTTGTAGAGAATTAAATTTTGAACAATCTGTATTTTGGGAGATTTTTGTGTACAGTTCAAGTTTTAAAAGTAATTTTGAAAATGGAAATAAGAGGTGGCACGGTGCTACAGTGAGACGGGGGGGGCACCTCACCGGCTGCCCATGCCGGCCGGTCGACCGCCGTCGCCGTGGCCGTTCCGGCGTCTTCCCGGCTCTCGCGCGTCGCCAACCAGCTCGACATCGTCGTGAATCCTCCTTCCACCTGTCCAGCTCACCCTTGCCCTATAAAACCCAGCGACGGCCGTCAATTCCTCTCTTTTTCTCTCACTGCTCACCGCCGGCCGTCGTCCTTGGTTGCAAAATTCACACCGCTCACTCCACCACCGATCCAATTCGCTTGCACACAGCTCCGCCACCTCCCTGCGCACGTGTTGAGTCGCTAATCGAACTGCGAGATCGCCTGAGCTGTTTGTCCGCCGTCGTCTTCCTCGGCCACGGTCATCAGCGCCGCCGTAAGCCATCCGCCCCTTGCCAGAGTTCGTCCGAGCATCTACAGTCCAACCGTTTGCTTTGCTAGCTTCGCCTTGACTCCCTGATCGTGGTCGATCTCCTTGTTGCCACAGCCGAGGCCTCAGTGCGTCGGAACACCGTCTCGCCGTCGAGTGCTCACCGCCGCAGCCGCTGCCACCGCCGTCAACTACTCTCCGCCCGTCCCCGAGCCCACCTCTCTTTTGTTTTGAAGTCACGGTGAGTCCCCTGTGTCTTGTCAAGGTGTTGGTTGCGTTAACGTCGCGCTGAGTTGGCCGGAACGGCGACTCCCCGACGAGCTCCGCCGTGCCGCCAGTGTCACGATCGTCGCCGTGCGTATACGGCGCGGCTCCGAGTCGCGTTCGTGTCATCTTGAGTCCGCCTTGCTCCACTGACCGCGTCGGAGTGCTCAGCGTCGCCGGAGAAGCTCCGGTGAGCTCAGTCGCAGTTCGCCGTGCGCCACCGTCCGCCGTGGTTATCTCTGAGAGCGCTCTGGAGGTTGGGGAGGGCCGTAAAGTAGCTCGTTGGACGCGGTTTGATGAGGAGAGTTCGCCGGTGTAGTTGGTTGCGTCGGAGGAGGAGTGTTGGCCGAAACGCCGTCGGCCGCCGCCGATCCACATTCACTAGGAGAAGATAAGAGGAGGAAGAGAGAGAGAGAGCGACGAGTGGGGGCCGCCTGTCGGTCGGTGGGAGAGAGGGAGAGCCCGGCCCGCCACGCTTCGGAAGCGTAGAAGCGGGCCGTGGCCGCACTGAAGCCCGGGAGAGGGGAGAAATGTTTTCCTTTTTCCTTTTTGTTTTTCTAAAAATAATTTTCACCTTTTTTCTATAATTTTATTTAGGCAGATAAAAATGCAATAAAAATATGTGTGTGCTCCTTGTAATATGCTCTGTCAAGAAAAAATACTAACTCTGGGTTTTACAATAAAATTTAATGGTGCTTTTAATTTACTCTTTTTTAATTAATAAATGTCACTTCTATGATTTTTAATAATTAAAATATAACTCCAAAAATTATGAAACTTGTTTTGTGTGCTAATTAGATGATGATGATCTTAATTATGAAGTTTGATCAGGTTTTGTTTAATTTTTGTATTATGTTTAATTAATACCTTATTTAGTTAATGTTTAATTAATTAATTCTTTGGTTAATTAGGGTTTAATTAATCTCTAATTAGCAAGTTAATTAGCGGCTTTCAACAACTGTAAAAAAATGGGTAATAAATTAGTAATTAACCTTAATCACTATTAAAGTTGTTTGATTTTGGGATTGAGTGATGACCCTAGGTCATTAACCCTAATGGCCTTCGGCATTTCATGTTGATTGCGTATCGTTAGTCCGTCGTCGTCGACGCTAGTTATACTTTCATAATGCAACGTTACCGTGAAGGAAAGTTGTACTCAAGATAGGTTAGTTGTCGTTGCATCATTATCGCATGTCTTTATTACTGCATTGTAATCATGCATCTTTGTCGTGTAGCTATCGGACCTGAGGAGGGAGTTGATCCAACTCCTGTTCTTGAAGAAGGTGATCCTCGTGAGGAGGTGGGATCGGATCTTGGTACTTGTGTAGTGGAACCTCACTTCATCGAGCCCCAAAGCAAGCCCCGGATGCATTTAAACAATTCCTTGTATTTCGAAAAGCTTTATATTTTATGTTCCTGAGATGCTGCATTAGATGTTAGGAGTTGTGTGATATCCTACTTTGATGCATTTACCATACCTTGATACATTATCTTGAATACCTGCTTTGCTTTTGAAAAGTTTAGTACACGCTTAGCCTTGCTACTAGTGTAGGGTTTTGAGCAACTGTTTTCAAAAGTGTGATAACAATACCCTCTGAAGGGAAGTTACGAAAATCTGATGTTGCTTGTTGGTTATCCTTGTTCCGACGGGGTCAAGGGTACACTACAAGAGCATGATGATGAGTAAATCGAGACGCCGGTGGAGTGACTTGCACCAGGATGGGCTAGTGCCCTAGTGTAGTGTCGTCCACTTGTGTCGGTTAAGGACCGTCCGTTGTGGTGATCCTGTGGTCAAGAAGGTTATTGGATAGTACTAGTCGCATGCTAATGGCGGTAAGCTCCCTTTGTATCATCCGTGGCAAGGACGGACACCAGGACGGGAAGTAGCGGGTACCCACACTACGAGCGCACCGCCGACGCATGGACGGCGTAGGGAGATGGTGTACCGTGCTCTCGTGGCTAGGACCCGTTTCGCCGGGGAGAAATGCAAGCGTGAGTTGATGTATGTAAGATGTTTGGTCCTGCATACATCGTGTGGCTAGGAAGCCCCAGCTGGGTATATTAAGCGATTTGAATTGTCGTTGCTCCACGATATGGGAGACTTGACCAAACGTCAGCATCGTAGTAATGATTAAAGCGGTGAGCCTGGGAAGTTTTGAATTCGTGATATGTCTGACAAGTGTTTGCTATAGTAAGGACGGGCTTAGTCTCTTTTCGCAAAAGGTGTTTTCGATCTTGCTAAAGCCTCACCTTGATTCCTATCAGCCAACATTCCTGAGTTTTCTCCCTAATTTTTAGTCGGGTAAGTCTTGCGGAGTATTTTTTGTACTCAGGGTTTGTTAAACCCCTGTTGCAGGTGAACCGTGTGAACAAGTGTGCTACGGCCCTTGTTGCATGACGGTGATCGAAGAAGAGTCTGCTGAGGAAGAGTAGATTGTGTGGCCCTTGGGCAGGGCATTTCCGTTGTGTGGTTTGTAAAGTTACTTAATGATACTTCCGCTGTTTTGTAACTATAACCCTTTGGTTTGTATAAGTTTATCAAATGGTTTGTAAATTAAGTTATTGTAAGTCTTCCACTACTCTGGTATTTGTGTATGAAAACTGTTGTAATACTGTGATGTCTCTGTAAGTATCGATCCTGGAGGAATCGTGGTTTATCGGGGATCCACCTGACGGAACAATCTAAGTTATGTGGTATACAAGCATAGCCGACAGAGGTCTTAGGGACAATGTCAGGTGCTTGTGGGCCATATAATTTAGAAGGTTCTGTCACAAAGGGTATCAGAGCGGTACTTACAAAGATACTCGCAGTGTTACCTTTCAAAAACTTTAAAATGTTTTGGATCCAAAAGTTAAAGGTGGTTTAGTCCAAATTGTTTCTGCTCCGTCTTAATTCTTTCTAGCAGCCTTTCTAGGTGCTATTTAAAAGAGTCTTAAGCGAAGTATCATGTTGTTTTCTTTTTGCCCTATATTACTAAAAGTATGTTTATGCTAGTATAAAAAAGTTTTTGTTTGATCCGTAGGTTCGATCATGCATCATGTTTAATTCCCATGTTTAAAATCATATCCCCGTTAAAAAGTGGCTGGGCTAAGTAAAATCAATCCTATTCTTGTTAACCCTAAGGCCCTCAATCTTATAGACTCTATCTTTACTCCCTACAGGATGGCACGCACCAAGCAGACTGCTCACAAGATGACCGGCTCTAAGGGTGTGCCACGTCACTAATTGACACCACGCCGCAATGATGCTGAGGCCGGACCGAGCGAGCCAAAACCTAAGAAGAAGATAACCAAAAAGCAGAAGATAGCCGAGTTGTCTGCTGAGTTAGCTGCCGTCACCAAGGAGCGCGGGATAGCAATTGCCGAGAAGGACAAGTTGAAGTCCGAATTAGCCGATCAGATGAGGCAGGAGCAGTCGGATCTTTGGACCATCCACAAGCTCCAAGATACCATTGCCCGTCTTCAGCAGGAGCTGGAAGGTGTGAGGCATCAAAGGAATGACGGGTATGATTACATAGAAGAGTTGCAGGCTCAGATAGATGATCTCCAAGCCTACAGTGCAGCTCTACACGAGGAAGTCCATCATCAGTACAACCTTCACGACCCTCTGTACCAGCAGCAGGTAGCCGCGGATGACTTGGGGTCCGTGGAGTCACCGGAGGTGTACCCGTCACCGACTGAGGAGCCCGAGGCAGACGAGGACTACGAGTCCGTCGCGGGCAATGATTCAGATGCCTGAGTTCCCTGAGAGGAATGTGTAATATAGTTATCCTTATATGCTAAATAGTCAACCTGGGTATGTCCGGCCTACGAGCGAACCTGTAATATGAATAAGTGAACCCATGTGTGACTGGTTTGTACTACTGTTTTAAAGTTCAATAAATCTGCTTGTGAATAAATATGATCTTGTTTATAACAGATGTCTGATCATTCTCACGCTGGTTCTTCACAAGAGAGTGGTGAGGCCCCGCAGGCACCACCAGCACCACAGTCTTTGGCTGAAGCTGTGGCAGCTTTAGTAAATGCCACCACTGAGAATGCCCGTCTGCTGTGGGAAATGAGTCAGCAAAATCGTGATGCACCCTATGAGAATCGTGGCCGTCGTAATCACGACGAGATCACGTATGCGGACTTTACAGAAACCCGTCCGCCAGTTTTCACTTGGGCTGAGGATCCCTTAGAGGCCAATGATTGGCTTCGGGTGATAGATCAAAAGTTTGACCTGTTAGAGGGTTGTCCAGACCTGTTGAAACCCAAGTTTGCCGCCCAACAGTTGAGAGGCCCTGCATCAACATGGTGGGCAAACTTTCTATCACGTCAGCCAGTCGGACAGCAAGTCACTTGGGCTATGTTCCAAGATGCATTCCGTCAGCATTTCATTCCTGACGGGGTGATGCAAGCAAAGCTGGAAGAGTTTCTGGCTCTGAAACAGGGTGGTCGATCCGTGGTGCAGTATGTGAACTTGTTTAGTCATCTATCACAGTATGCACCGGAGCATGTGGATACTGACAAAAAGAAGAAGAAATGCTTTCTGAGGGGTTTAAAGAGTGATATTGAAACCCATCTTCTTTGCAAATCCAAATGCCACCTTCTATGAGGCAGTGGATATTGCAATCTCTTATGAAAGATCCCTGTTGAAACAGAAGAATGAAGAGCGGCGCGCCTTTCCTAGACCATCTGGCGGAATCCAAAAACGCCAGAAGGTTATCTACCATCCCACACAGCACAATCGCCAGCCATTCCGTTATCCACAGCAGCAGCAAAGCCATCAATCCTATCCTTACCCACCCACAAGAAGAAAGAAGCTCAAAGGCAACAGGTGTACACTCGCCCTACTGCCGTAACTTATCCTCAACAGCCGAGCACCCAGGGTGTTCGAAACACAACCCCACCCACTTCCCAGAATCCTCCCACTAGTCTCGGTCCGTGTTTCAATTGTAACCGGTCCGGGCACATTGCTCGAAACTGTCCGTATCCTAAAAGAAATGTTTCCAATTTTTAACAAGGATCTGGCAGTCAGCAGCACCAGAGTCAGGGCAGGGGTAGTTCGCAGCATGCCCCGAGGGTGAATGCCGGAAGGAAAACTGGACGTGTGTATCAAGTCCAGACTGGGGATGTCCTTGAAGAAGAACCTGTACTAATGGGTATGTTCCCTGTTGCCAGTCACCCCGCAATTACATTATTTGATTCTGGTGCATCACATACATTCATCAACCGTACTTTTATCACAAAGCATGAAATCCCCATAAAAGAAATTAAAGATGAGTTTTTAGTGCAATCGCCGGGAGGGCGTATACATACACGGGAAATGGTATATCAGGTTCCTATATCTCTTGGTGGGTATCTCTATCCCACGGATCTGATAGTACTGAAGGATTAAAATATAGACGTGATCCTTGGAATGAATTGGTTACGCCATTATGGTGCTGTGATAGATGCACTGAATAGAACCATTAAGTTGTTCTTGCCTGATAATCAGTCTCCTCTTCTTATCCAATTCCCAAGTCCCAAGAGAGCGGTTGAGGCAGTTAATGCAAGCAAAGGCAAGAAATCAAAGATATACCTGTGGTCTGTGAGTTCCCAGATGTGTTTCCTAAGGATTTGCCTGGGTTACCACCAGAGAGAGACGTTGAGTTTGTAATTGAGTTAAAGCCGGGTACTGCACCAGTATCCCGAAGAGCTTATAGGATGCCCCCAAAAGAGTTAGCCGAATTGAAAACTCAGTTGAAAGAATTATTGGACAAAGGTTTTATCAGACCTAGTTCATCACCGTGGGGTTGTCCTGCTATTTTTGTGAAAAAGAAAGATCAGACTTTGAGGATGTGTGTGGACTATCGTCCACTAAATGAGGTGACCATCAAAAATAAATATCCTTTTCCTCGCATAGATCTTCTTTTTGACCAACTTGCGGGAGCCAAGGTGTTCTCCAAGATTGATCTTAGGTCTGGTTATCATCAAATCCGAATCAGGCCTAAAGATATTCCTAAAACCGCCTTCACCACCAGATACGGCCTATATGAATACCTTGTTATGTCATTTGGGCTCACTAATGCTCCAGCACATTTTATGTATCTGATGAACTCGGTGTTTATGCCCGAGCTCGATCGCTTCGTCGTGGTTTTCATCGACGACATCCTTATATATTCCAAAACCAAAGAAGAACATGCGGAGCATCTCCGTAGTGTTTTGACTCGTCTCCGAGAACATCAGCTTTATGCCAAATTTAGTAAATGCGAGTTTTGGCTTAGTGAAGTCAAATTTCTTGGTCATGTCTTATCTGCTGAGGGTGTCGCAGTTGACCCTAGCAAAGTCCAAGACATCCTTAACTGGAAGCCACCTATCGGTGTCCACCAAGTTCGTAGCTTTCTCGGAATGGCGGGATATTACCGTCGTTTCATTTCGACTTCTCCAAAATAGCCAAGCCAATCACTGAACTTCTAAAAACCAAACCAAATTTCGATGGTCATCTGAATGTGAGCAAGCTTTTTACAAGTTGAAAGATCTTTTGACTCTTGATCCTAGCTGTGGGATATTGAAAAGCCATTTGATATATATTGTGATGCATCCGCATCGGCATTGGGTGTGTATTGATGCAAGAAGGCAAAGTGATTGCTTATGCTTCAAGGTAGTTGAAGCTACATGAAGAGCATTACCCAACTCATGATCTTGAGTTAGCCGTAGTAGTGCATGCTCTTAAAATATGGAGGCACTATCTGTTGGGCAATCCATGTCATATCTATAGTGATCATAAAAGTTTGAAATATATCTTTACACAGTCTGAGCTGAATATGAGGCAGAGAAGATGGCTTGAATTAATCAAAGACTATGATCTTGAAGTACATTATCATTCTGGTAAAGCCAATGTGGTTGCTGATGCTCTTAGTCGAAAGAATCAGTGCAATTGTCTTGCTGTTACGCCAGTAAATCTGAGTCTGTGTCAAGAGTTAGAAAGATTGAATATTGATATGATTTCTCAAGGTAGTCTAAATGATATCACAGTCCATTCATCTATCCAAGAACAGATTATTGCAGCTCAGCGGAGTAACAAAGGTCTCGAACATATTAGAGAGAAAGTCAGATCTGGGAAGGCCTCTTGTTTTCATCTTGATGACAATAATGTCTTGTGGTTCAAGAATCGTCTGGTCGTTCCAAAAGTTCCGGAGCTCCGGCAGTTGATTCTTGATGAAGCTCACTTAACCAGATTCTCGATTCATCCAGGTACCAATAAGATGTATCATGACCTGAGGCAAAGATTCTGGTGGACCAAGATGAAGATTGAAATAGCCCGATATGTTGCCTTATTTGTGATACTGTCAAAAAGTCAAAGCTGTGCATTTGAAGGCAGCAGGAGAGCTCCAACCATTACCCATTCCAGTTTGGAAGTGGGAAGATATAAGTATGGATTTTATTGTCGGGTTGCCTAGAACAGCCAGGGGTTATAATTCAATCTGGGTTATTGTTGATCGTTTAACCAAGTCGGCTCATTTCATCCTAGTGAAGGAAGACTATAGAGCTCCCAAGTATACCTTAATTTATCTTGATCGCATAATGTGTTTGCATGGGGTTCCAAAAAGTATAGTCACCGATCGAGGTACTCAATTCCTGGCTCAGTTCTGGCAAAAGTTTCATAAAACTATGGGTACCAATCTATTATACAGTACTACTTATCATCCACAAACTGATGGTCAGACTGAAAGAGTGAATCAAATTCTTGAAGATATGCTAAGATCCTATGTGCTAACATATTCTTCTGATTGGGATCAATGTTTGCCATTAGTTGAGTTTGCCTACAACAACAGTTATCAAGAAAGCATTCGAATGGCACCGTTCGAAGCTTTGTATGGCCGTAGGTGCCGAACTCCACTCAATTGGTCCGAGTCCGGAGAAAGGTGGTTCTTCGGTGTTGACCTAGTCAAAGAAACTGAAATTAAAGTGAAGCAGATTCAGGAAAATCTACGAAGAGCTCAGTCTAGACAGAAAAGTTATGCTGATAAACGGCGAAGACCATTGACATTTGAAGTTGGAGACTATGTATATCTAAAAGTGTCACCAAGTAAGGGTGTCGACCGTTTCGGGGTTAAAGGTAAACTGGCACCCCGATATATTGGTCCATTTCAGATTACAGAAAGATGTGGGAAGGTTGCATATCGGTTAAATCTACCTGAACAATTGTCTCTTGTGCACAACGTGTTCCATGTATCCCAATTGAAAAAGTGTTTGCGGGTACCAGACAAAACTGTTGATATTGAAGGAGTCAGCCTTGAACCCGACTTGACCGTTGTTGAATATCCAGTTAAAATTCTTGATCGGAAAGATCGGGTCACACGTAGGCACATAAAAAGGTTTTACAAAATCCAGTGGGATCAGCACTCTGAGGATGAAGCAACCTGGGAATCTGAGGAGTTCTTGAATGAGCACTTTAGGAGTTTCTTTCTTCCTTCTCCTAAGTCACGGTTCGTTTCTAAGAATTTGTGACTTTTAAAAAAAGATGAGACTTGTAATATGAACCCTTCTACCTCCCTTATGAAACCCCTGTAAGATGTGTCTACTTGATACGTTTCCTTTAACATTACTTAGCCCTAAGCTTTGAATCTCGGGGACGAGATTCCTTTTAAAGGGATATAATGTAACACCTCGGGTGTTACGTTAATCTAAATCTGCCATGTCATCATCATCATTGCATAAGCATTCATCATTAGAGAACTCTAATGAATACAACTAAAATGAGTTTATTTAATTCTAGGGTTGTTTGAGCTCTTTTATATCACATGTGTATGTGTTTACCATTTAAATTCCACTCACATGTTTAACTTTTTGTTTATAAAAGCAACCAATTAAAATCAACCTTGATGTTTGCAAGTGTTTGGCTAACCTTGACTCACACATCACACATATTTTACAAGTCAAATGAGGTGCAAGGAAGAATCAAATTTGAATTTGGAATTCAAATCCCAAACCCTAGCTCAAGTGGCTAAGTGTGGGAAATTGAATTTCACTTTCAATTTTGAGGAGCTAACCAAAATCAATTTTGCTAATAAAAGTTACCAAACTTTGGCACCATTTCAAAGTATGAACTTTGTACTTTGAAAGTATGCCATTGGTTGGGTTTGAAAAGTGTCACAACATCATTAATTAATTGCCCAAAGATTCAATTTGAAAATCCTTTTCAAAAGCTTGAAATTCAAAGTGAAACTGCCCCCTTTTCAATTTCATCTCAAAATATTCAAAATTTGGGAAAACTCCAAAAATACAGTTTGTGCATCTCTTTGAGCTCTACAACTTTGGTATATAAAGTTTTTTCAAGTTTTTTGAATAAAATTTAAAGTAATTTCAAAAGTTCTTTAAACTGGGAAATATCCTCTTTGATTTTTAAACTCTAATTCAAAATCTATTTAGTTTCATGAAAAACTCTCTAAATAAAAGTTGTAGATCTTAAGAAAGGGAACAACTTTTATTTTGGGAGATTTTTTATCTTTTATTCAAAATTTAAAAGTAATTTCGAATTCCTTTAGGTTAGGGTTTTACTCTATTTCCAAATTTGAAATTCAAATTCAAAAATTATTTGAAATCTGACAAAACTTCTTAAATGAAAGTTGTAGAGAATTAAATTTTGAACAATCTGTATTTTAGGAGATTTTTGTGTACAGTTCAAGTTTTAAAAGTAATTTTGAAAATGGAAATAAGAGGTGGCACGGTGCTACGGTGAGACGGGGGGGCACCTCACCGGCTGCCCATGCCGGCCGGTCGACCGCCGTCGCCTTGGCCGTTCTGGCGTCTTCCCGGCTCTCGCGCGTCGCCAACCAGCTCGACATCGTCGTGAATCCTCCTTCCACTGTCAGCTCACCCTTGCCCTATAAAACCCGGCGACGGCCGTCAATTCCTCTCTTTTTCTCTCCTTTGCTCACCGCCGGCCGTCGTCCTTGGTTGCAAAATTCACACCGCTCACTCCACCACCGATCCAATTCAGCTTGCAGACTCGCCACCTCCACTGCGCACGTGTTGAGTCGCTAATCGAGCGCGAGATCTTCGAAAGCTGTTTGTCGCCGTCGTCTTCCTCGGCCACGGTCATCGGCGCTTGTAAGTAAGCCATCCGCCCCTTGCCGGAGTTCGTCAGAGGATCTACAGTCAACCGTTTGCTTTGCTAGCCGCCTTGACTCCCCGATGGGTGGTCGATCTCCTTGTTGCCACGCCGCCAGAGGCCTCGCAAGGTCGGGAACACCGTCTCGCCGTCGAGTGCTCACCGCCGCAGCCCGCCTGCCACCGCTGATCAACTACTCTCCGCCCGTCCCCCGAGCCCACCTCTCTTTTGTTTTGAAGTCACGGTGAGTCCCCTGTGTCTTGTCAAGGTGTTGGTTGCGTTAACGTCGCTACCGAGTTGGCCGGAACGGCGACTCGACGAGCTCCGCGTGCGCCGGTGTCACGATCGTCGCCGGCGTATCTGGGTGAAGTCGAGTCGCGTTCGTGTCATCTTGAGTCCGCCTTGCTCCACTGACCGCGTCGGAGTGCTCGGCGTCACCGGAGAAGCTCCCGGTGAGCTCGATCGCGGTCGGCCGTGGTTATCTCTCGAGAGCGCTACGGTGGTTAGGGAGGGCCGTAAAAGTAGCTCGTTGGCCTTGATTTGATGAGGAGAGTGCAGCTGTTGGCCAGAACCGCCGTCGGCCACCGCCGCTCCACTGTTCACCGGAGAAGATAAGAGGAGGAAGAGAGAGCCGACGAGTGGGGGCCGCTTGTCGGTCGGTGGGAGAGAGGGAGAGCCGCGACCCCACGTGTGGCGGGCGGGCAAGCGGGCAGTGGGCCGGGGCCGCACAGTGAGCCCGGTGTCGGTGTTTGACCATCGATAGCACGCCACGGGGGTTCCGTAGCGATTGATTCGGACCTCGGCGAACCACTAGAACTCGGCGGTTTTACGCAAAGAGACACACGGTTTATCCTGGTTCGAGCCCTCGTCGTCGAGTAAAATCTCTACTCCCGTCGGCCTTGGCCTTTTTGCGTTGGATTGATGTATGATTGTGTATTGTTAAATGCATTACAAAAAGAGGGTGCTCGGCTCCTTTTTATAAGAGGAAAAAGAGCCGAGCTATAGTTTCTAATCCTAGTCGGATTCATAGGAAGTGTTCTGTTACGACATGAGAGGTTACTTTCTATTCGTCTAACTAGGATGATCCGTATTCTACTTGGATCCGTCCTTCTTGCTCTTGTCCTGACGGGAGCCGTGCTGGTGAGTAGCTGTAACAACCTGAATTTTCGGAAAGCCAAAAATACGAACTTTCAAAATTTTTCTTTCAAACATGTGTGGAGCATGTAGTGGCTAGGTCAAACGTCGAAAGATTTATTATCTAAACGTCGCATACATATGGATTGATTGTAGGAGTTTGCTCCGTTTCTCGAGTTGGTTTCGATTTCGTATTTACTTGGAGTTTGGAGTACACAAGCTCATAGCGAATTCCTTCCAATCCCTCTTTTGAACCCTCCAAAAATTCCTCGTTTTATTCCCTAACTATCTTGGCAAATAGGAGAGCCATCACTTAATTAGCAAATAGGAAAAAGCTCCTCTCTCCCTTGGGCCTAAAGCCCAGCCGGCACCTTTTTCCCCTTCCTCTCGGGCCCAGCCCAGCCGAAGGCCGCCTAGCCCGCCTTCCCTTGCCCACTCCGCACAGCCCAGTGGCGCTGGAGCCTGCTACCTCCACTCCCTCTCCCGGACAGGCCCAGCAGCACCCCGCCTCCCGCAGGCCCACGCGCGATGAGGCCCACCGGCCCACCTTGGCCCAACCGGCGCCCCCTGCGCCTGGAACCCTAGAACGGGGGAAGAACCTGCTTCCCAGGGCCGCCGCCGCCGCCAGCTTTGGCTTCCGCGCCGCGCCCCACCTGCCCTGGCACGGACGCCGATGCTGCCGCGTGTCCCTGCTCTCGCATCCAACGGCACGGACGCCAACATGACGGCCCGAACCCTAGACGCACGACGTATAAAAACGTGGAGCCGCCGTCGCCATCTGCTCGTTCCCTGGAAGCCGCCGCCTCCATCTTCTTCCTCGCCCCTCTCCGCTACATCCGCGCCGCGCCGTTGCTCTGCGCGACGCTGCGCACCACGTCGGCCCGCGTCGCACGCGCTCCCGGACGGCCACCGCGGAGCTACGATGCCGACGCCGCGCCGAAGCCCTCGCCACGCCACCGGACGCCTCGGCCGGCCGTCGCTCGCCTTCCTCCTCGCCGCACCGCCTGGAGCCTCGTCGCGTTGGCCGCGCCGCGTCGCACCGGAGCTCCACCGCCCGGACAGCAGCGACGACGCCGAGCCCCGGTACTCCGACGTCGCCTCTGCTGGACCACCGCACCGCTCTGCTCCGACGACTACGCCGAGCCCCCACCGAGCGCTCTAGCCCTGACGCCAACTCACCGTGGTGTCACCGCGCGTCCCTGCTCCCTCTGCACCGCCGCCCGCGACGTCGTTCGCCTCCACAACACTGGTCGCCGCTCCAACTTGCTGCGCTCCTGGAACGCCACCACGCCGGACCGCAGCAACACCAGCACGGCCTCCACCAACCTCCCCCCTCGATCCGGCCGGGTAGCAGCTTCGCCACGACCGTGCACGACGCCGAGAACGCCCCGTCGCCATTGCAGCAACACGCCAGGCCCTTCCACCACCATTGGTGAGCCACCATAGCGCCATAGCACCTGTTCTCCCTTGATTCACACTGTCCAAGCATGACACCGGCCTTCGTGCCGTGTTTTACACCCTGCAGGAAGGTTGCAGCCGACTCCCCGATGCTCCTGGCTTCGTCCAGCCAACTCCGGCCAGCCCCAAGCCACTGCCGGCCAGCCACAGCCAGCCGTAGCCACTGGCAGCCAGCTGCAGCTGGCCAGACTTGGCTGCAGCCAGCCAGAGTTGGCCAGGGGTGGCTGCAGCAAGCCACAGCTGGCCAGGACCAAGCCCGGTTGGCCACGATCCTCCTACTACCTCCCGCAACGTACCGTTGAAGCTGTACCAACCTCGTTTTCCTCGCTCCGCATCGTCATGCACCGAACAACTCCCTTTGCCGGTGAGCCTCCCGAAAACGAAGTGACCGGGCCTTTCGTGCCTTGCCCACATGGCACACAAATGCACACACACACGTGACCAGGCCATAGCCAAATAGATCCACGGCGTCGAGACGCAGGGAGGACATGCCGCCTATGACCGACGCGACCCCGGAAATCACGGACACCATGCCGTAGCTTGACTCATCTTGGATCAGGAATACCCCCCCTTCGGTTGCTTTTAGCGGATTTGTGGAAACCCTAGCTTGACGACACCGCTCCGGTCACCTCGAGACACGAGGATGGGCCGTTGAGAGTTCTTATGACCTTGTCCGTTGCAAGCCGTGACCCCCTGGACCCCCTCAGTCTCTTTTACGTTCTATATACACGTCGATACTGTTGTACCCACTCCTGATGACCCTGTTGTATATGGATCTTTGTAATACAGGACCCATCCATCATAATGCTATGGAATTGTGCTACTCCATTCTTTTCGAGTTGTCTTGTTGTCGTGTTATTGGTTCTTACTGCTGGTTGTTGTGTGAGTCTATCGTGGACCGTGCCTTCGGCCGGTAGAGGAATCGTATCTCGTTCGGATATTGCGATCGCGGGATTCGTCTCGCCATGGCCGTAATGCCGAGTGTAACTCGAGCCCTCGTTAGTATAGCTTGTGGTCGCGAGCTCGTCTCGCCGTGGCTATGGAGCTATACTTCTTTGTTTGCTTTTCATTCGCTCTTCGTGTACAAACCCTTGTATGCTTGTACCCTATATGACCATCGTGTTTCTTTGATTCTCGCGGTGACAACCGCACCGCTATGAATCCAGAGATGCCTTAGTGCCAGTGCACCTAGGTCGGGTACCCTATGGGTGGTTTTGCGCACTTGTGATCTTTTATTATCTTTGCCTTCTTTCGGTTCCTGTCTATTACCGTGGCGTAAGCATTGGAAGTGGATCATCGCTTTTTGATTGATCTTGCCTTTCTTTTCTCGGATAACCCGCTCTATTCGATCCCGTCTTATTCGTGGCGAATGGATCAAAGATCGGACTATCTCTCTTTAGTTAGCAAGGCTATGGTCGATGTCATGCTTCGGACCATGAGAGTCGACTCGATCGGCCGAGTGGCCAGGGAACATGACATAGAGGTGCCTAGCCAACTTTTCACTTCTCGGCTCCCCGACGTGATCGTGTCGTCGTGTGGATCGAGAAGACCATGTAAACTGTTGTGCTATTTATTTGCATCAACCTCTTCTACTACCATTTGGATACCATAGCGGGCCGGTTGAAGCACATAAGAGCCAGTCACAATAGTACCGATAGTTTCCACTTGCTACTTAAGCTTAATTGTGACTTGTTGGGTAAAGGCTACAAGAGCCGAGCCCCCGCTCATTCTTACTTTTCTCCATGTTGGGCCCGTCTTTCGACCCCCGTCAACTCCGTGGCGCTTTGGATCGAAAGAATGTGAGCCGTGGTGTATGCTAAGGATAAGCTTCGGTTTAAACCACTGATAGTTAAAGCCATATTGGCTTGGCCGTTCAGCTTATGCGTGGCATACCACCACTCTTGTCTCTTTGGCCCGAGGATTCGGACATCCGCCGAGAGGGCTAAGTCGTGTACCTCTTAATGGCTCTTGTGTTAATGGATCTTCCTGCGTCTTGACGTCCTTTCGAGTATTGTGTGTTCTCTTGCCTTGCGTGTCGTTTCGCGGAGTAGCTACTTCAAGTACAACGACGCTCGGACCGAGACCCGCTGGAGGAAGAGAACGTGGACGACGAAAGGACCTAAGGAAAACCCCGTTGACTGACTACCACAACGGAAGGAGAATCGTACCACTACTTCCACGACATCACAGGTGTCATGGCAGCACCCTCTTTTAGACAATCCTATTTAGGCATTGCATAATACTTAGAACTGCTAGCGCTTTATATTTATTCCTTTGCTAGTATATGATTGCATGCTATTGCCTCGAGCCTTTATTACTTGATTGCAACCCCACTTTCATGTCACCCTCGCTTTTGCGCTCACGCTCACTTATCTGTTATCTACCTATCTCGCACTTTGCATTTATATCACCATACTTACTTTAACTCCACTCGCATTGTATACGTGATGTGATGCGGGTGGTGAACCCCCGTGTATGGATTGGCTTGGGATGCCGGACTTGGTGGATGGTGAGTGTCTTTGCGTGTGTCTTGGGTGCGTGGAGAGTGAGGGTTGTGTCGATTTCCGAGCTGGGATATGTGACGAGCTTGAGGCGAGTCTTGCCGCGGTGATGTGACTGGGCATCCTATGAGATGATGAATACCTGTGGCGGGTATATGTGATGTGATGTGTGAGGTGGGATCACGGGTGTGAACTTTGTTGAGAGGTGGAGCCTGGACGAGGGTGCTTGTGGTGGCACGTAAAATGGTAAACCCGATGAAGATGTCCCGGCTTGGTCAACCCTAAGGACTTACTAGTATCCGACTCAGGGGAATCCTTTGCATACCACTCGCTCTCTTGTAATGGGAGAGACGGTTGGACTACTTGGTATGAGTGATGCCATTCTTTGCTAGGTTGTGAGGTGATAGGGTGGGCGGCATAGATGTCGGAAGTTCCTATGCCGTTCTAGTCGGCAAGTACCATTGGATGGGCCCGCACGCCTCTCCCAGTCTTAGCGTCTTGGGTTCACCGGGGTGACCAGGGGGGCTAAGTGGTAGGATGGCATCGATCTATCAAGCAAGCGGCCGGAATTTGCCTAGACTAAGGCACGGTCGAGGATGGCTGTCTTGTGGGTATGCGAAAACCTCTGCAGAGTGTTATGGTTGATCGATCGATACATAAGGCGACTTGTCGGCTATGGACCTTTCCTGGGACCTGCTTCACTAGATAGGAGAGGTGTCCTTCTTTTTCCCCCCGTGTTGTGAGATAGAGCCGGTCGTGGAGGTGAATTTGAGGCAGGCCGAGTGGGAGTTGGCTTTGTCGACACGAGTGAGATGAGATGTGGTGGATGAGGTGGATATGGGTGGTAATGGATGGATGAGGTGATGGATGGATGTGTGGATGTGTGTGTGGTTGGGTATGTGTTAAAACTTGACAAACTATTATATTATTTACTACTTGATGTTACCTTTGCATGCGCTAAGGATGCAAACCATGACCAAATATTAGGATCGCCAGATCCCTTATTTTATGTTTCCACTAAAGCTCATCGGTGCGACCATGGCTGCGCACACATATGGCGGTGTCTTGATTTCTTCGCTTCTCGAGAGATGTCGAATAGTGATGGATTAGGAGGTCTCGTGCTGCGCTCAAGTTTGGTTCGGATGATGGATTCACGCCCGCTAACACTCTACTCTGATGATGCCCATGAAGGAGGAGCCTTTACCCGACGATTTGTTTTCGCCAACTCTAATGATGATTAGATATGCTTCCGCTAGAATTACTCGTAATAGGTATGTTCTCAATTGTTGTAATAGCCTGTAATCTTGTAATCTAACGTTGTATGATTTGTGATATCTCTTGTTATAAGATAATGTGATGGAATCATTCGTGGTTTTATCGCATTATATCTCATTCAATGGATTTTCCTTCGTGGAAAATCGGGGATGTTTCAGTTGGTATCGAGCCATACTTGACCCTAGGACGAGACCTTTAGTGCCCAACACTAGTATAGAAGCCAAACGGTGTATCCATAGAAGAGCCTTAGCTACTGACTACTTGATTCGCTCTCTCTACCTTGGATTCTACTACTAACTGACCGGTCCCGCTCTTTAAACTTGACCTTTAGGAAATGATTCCCTTTTTATCGCCCACGCAAGATCGGTAAATGTGTGAGACTCAAAGGCTTAGGAGTCGCCTTCAGTCAACACTATGCATATAGGAGTTGTAATGCTGTATGAGTGTTTGGATCTTATTGCTTTTTATGCTTCTTGTGTTTATATTGTCTGAGTGTATACTATAAGAATATTTTATCTACGTGTGACTCCAGGCTAAAACCAAAGCCATGTTATGACTAGACAAGTGATCTTGACCACCATTTGGAAATACTGGAGCAAGCATCATGTTTTACTCGTCCATTTCAAGATTAATTTTAATTTTCCAACCATGCATGTTCAAATGCTCTCTTTTTGATTGAAAACCCCAATTTCAAATCTTCAAAAGATCCACTTTTGAAAACTTTCAATTTGTGAAATACACCTTTAAAAAAATTATTATAAAAAAAAACTTTACTTTTTCAAAATAAGAAAATGATTTCAAAATTATTTCCAAAAGTAAAATGGGGTACAATCCATTTTTAAAATACTTTTTGTAATAATTTCAAAACCCTAGGGTTGTATCCATCTTGCTTAAAAAAAACAACTAGATAAAACGAATGATTTCGATTTGTTTTTCAAAAGCCATCATCCACTTTTCAAAAGGGTTTTATACAAACAATCTTTCCGAAAGTACCACTTTCAAAATCTCCTTGCAAAAAAAACCAAATGCATTGATGCATACGACTTAACACCGATGACCATACTTTCTAGCGATACTAACTTCTAAATCTCGGGGACGAGATCGATGAGGGGGGTAGTATCTTGAACAACCTGAATTTTCGGGAAAGCCAAAAATACGAACTTTCAAAATTTTTCTTTCAAACATGTGTGGAGCATGTAGTGGCTAGGTCAAACGTCGAAAGATTTATTATCGAAACGTCGCATACATATGGATTGATTGTAGGAGTTTGCTCCGTTTCTCGAGTTGGTTTCGATTTCGTATTTACTTGGAGTTTGGAGTACACAAGCTCATAGCGAATTCCTTCCAATCCCTCTTTTGAACCCTCCAAAAATTCCTCGTTTTATTCCCTAACTATCTTGGCAAATAGGAGAGCCATCACTTAATTAGCAAATAGGAAAAAGCTCCCTCTCTCCCTTGGGCCTAAAGCCCAGCCGGCACCTTTTTCCCCTTCCTCTCGGGCCCAGCCCAGCCGAAGGCCGCCTAGCCCGCCTTCCCTTGCCCACTCCGCACAGCCCAGTGGCGCTGGAGCCTGCTACCTCCACTCCCTCTCCCGGACAGGCCCAGCAGCACCCCGCCTCCCGCAGGCCCACGCGCGATGAGGCCCACCGGCCCACCTTGGCCCAACCGGCGCCCCCTGCGCCTGGAACCCTAGAACGGGGAAGAACCTGCTTCCCAGGGCCGCCGCCGCCGCCAGCTTTGGCTTCCGCGCCGCGCCCCACCTGCCCTGGCACGGACGCCGATGCTGCCGCGTGTCCCTGCTCTCGCATCCAACGGCACGGACGCCAACATGACGGCCCGAACCCTAGACGCACGACGTATAAAAACGTGGAGCCGCCGTCGCCATCTGCTCGTTCCCTGGAAGCCGCCGCCTCCATCTTCTTCCTCGCCCCTCTCCGCTACATCCGCGCCGCGCCGTTGCTCTGCGCGACGCTGCGCACCACGTCGGCCCGCGTCGCACGCGCTCCCGGACGGCCACCGCGGAGCTACGATGCCGACGCCGCGCCGAAGCCCTCGCCACGCCACCGGACGCCTCGGCCGGCCGTCGCTCGCCTTCCTCCTCGCCGCACCGCCTGGAGCCTCGTCGCGTTGGCCGCGCCGCGTCGCACCGGAGCTCCACCGCCCGGACAGCAGCGACGACGCCGAGCCCCGGTACTCCGACGTCGCCTCTGCTGGACCACCGCACCGCTCTGCTCCGACGACTACGCCGAGCCCCCACCGAGCGCTCTAGCCCTGACGCCAACTCACCGTGGTGTCACCGCGCGTCCCTGCTCCCTCTGCACCGCCGCCCGCGACGTCGTTCGCCTCCACAACACTGGTCGCCGCTCCAACTTGCTGCGCTCCTGGAACGCCACCACGCCGGACCGCAGCAACACCAGCACGGCCTCCACCAACCTCCCCCTCGATCCGGCCGGGTAGCAGCTTCGCCACGACCGTGCACGACGCCGAGAACGCCCCGTCGCCATTGCAGCAACACGCCAGGCCCTTCCACCACCATTGGTGAGCCACCATAGCGCCATAGCACCTGTTCTCCCTTGATTCACACTGTCCAAGCATGACACCGGCCTTCGTGCCGTGTTTTACACCCTGCAGGAAGGTTGCAGCCGACTCCCCGATGCTCCTGGCTTCGTCCAGCCAACTCCGGCCAGCCCCAAGCCACTGCCGGCCAGCCACAGCCAGCCGTAGCCACTGGCAGCCAGCTGCAGCTGGCCAGACTTGGCTGCAGCCAGCCAGAGTTGGCCAGGGGTGGCTGCAGCAAGCCACAGCTGGCCAGGACCAAGCCCGGTTGGCCACGATCCTCCTACTACCTCCGGCAACGTACCGTTGAAGCTGTACCAACCTCGTTTTCCTCGCTCCGCATCGTCATGCACCGAACAACTCCACTGCCGGTGAGCCTCCGAAAACGAAGTGACCGGCCTTCGTGCCTTGCCCACATGGCACACAAATGCACACACACACGTGACCGGCCATAGCCAAATAGATCCACGGCGTCTGAGACGCCGGGGAGGACATGCCGCCTATGACCCTGACGCGACCCCCGGAAATCTGGACACCATGCCGTAGCTTGACTCATCTTGGATGTAGGAATACCCCCCCGGTTGCTTTAGCGGATTTGTGGAAACCCTAGCTTGACGACACCGCTCCCGGTCACCTCGAGACACGAGGATGGGCCGTTGAGAGTTCTTATGACCTTGTCCGTTGCAAGCCGTGACCCCCTGGACCCCCTCAGTCTCTTTTACGTTCTATATACACGCCGATATCTTGTTGTACCCACTCCTGATGACCCCGTTGTATATGGATCTTTGTAATACGGGACCCATCCATCATAATGCTATGGAATTGTGCTACTCCATTCTTTTCGAGTTGTCTTGTTGTCGTGTTATTGGTTCTTACCTGGCTGGTTGTTGTGTGAGTCTATCTCGTGGACCGTGCCTTCGAGTAGGTAGAGGAATCGTATCTCGTTCGGATATTGCGATCGCGGGATTCGTCTCGCCATGGCCGTAATGCCGAGTGTAACTCGAGCCCTCGTTAGTATAGCTTGTGGTCGCGAGCTCGTCTCGCCGTGGCTATGGAGCTATACTTCTTTGTTTGCTTTTCATTCGCTCTTCGTGTACAAACCCTTGTATGCTTGTACCCTATATGACCATCGTGTTTCTTTGATTCTCGCGGTGACAACCGCACCGCTATGAATCCAGAGATGCCTTAGTGCCGGTGCACCTAGGGTCGGGTACCCTATGGGTGGTTTTGCGCACTTGTGATCTTTATTATCTCGCCTTCTTTCGGATTGCTGTCTATTACCGTGGCGTAAGCATTGGAAGTGGATCATCGCTTTTTGATTGATCTTGCCTTTCTTTTCTCGGATAACCCGCTCTATTCGATCCCGTCTTATTCGTGGCGAATGGATCAAAGATCGGACTATCTCTCTTTAGTTAGCAAGGCTATGGTCGATGTCATGCTTCGGACCATGAGAGTCGACTCGATCGACCGAAAGTGACCAGGGAACATGACATAGAGGTGCCTAGCCAACTTTTCACTTCTCGGCTCCCGACGTGACTGTGTCGTGTGGATCGAGAAGACCGTAGCTGTTGTGCTATTTATTTGCATCAACCTCTTCTACTACCGCTGGATACCATAGCGGGCCAGTTGAAGCACATAAGAGCCAGGTCACAATAGTACCGATAGTTTCCACTTGCTACTTAAGCTTAATTGTGACTTGTTGGGTAAAGGCTACAAGAGCCGAGCCCCGTCATTCTTACTTTTCTCCATGTTGGGCCCGTCTTTCGACCCCCGTCAACTCCGTGACGCCTGGATCGAAAGAATGTGAGCCGTGGTGTATGCTAAGGATAAGCTTCGGTTTAAACCACTGATAGTTAAAGCCATATTGGCTTGGCCGTTCAGCTTATGCGTGGCATACCACCACTCTTGTCTCTTTGGCCCGAGGATTCGGACATCCGCCGAGAGGGCTAAGTCGTGTACCTCTTAATGGCTCTTGTGTTAATGGATCTTTCCCGCGTCTTTGACGTCCCTTTCGAGTATTGTGTGTTCTCTTGCCTTTGCGTGTCGTTTCGCGGAGTAGCTACTTCAAGTACAACGACGCTCGGACCGAGACCGGCCGGAGGAAGAGAACGTGGGACGATTTAAAGGACCTAAGGAAAACCCCGTTGATTTGACTACCACAACGGAAGGAGAATCGTACCACTACTTCCACGACATCACAGGTGTCATGGCAAAGCACCCTCTTTTAGACAATCCTATTTAGGCATTGCATAATACTTAGAACTGCTAGCGCTTTATATTTATTCCTTTGCTAGTATATGATTGCATGCTATTGCCTGAGCCTTTATTACTTGATTGCAACCCCACTTTCATGTCACCCTGCTTTGCGCTCACGCTCACTTACTGTTATCTACCTATCCGCTTGCTTGCATTTATATCACCATACTTACTTTAACTCCACTCGCATCAGTATTCGTGATGTGATGCGGGTGGTGAACCCCTGTGGTATGGATTGGCTTGGGATGCCGGACTTGGTGGATGGTGAGTGTGCTGCGTGTGTCTTGGGTGCGTGGAGAGTGAGGGTTGTGTCGACCGAGCTGGGATATGTGACGAGCTTGAGGCGAGTCTTGCCGTGTGATGTGACACGGGCATCCTATGAGATGATGAATACCGTGGCGGGTATATGTGATGTGATGTGTGAGGTGGGATCCCGGGTGTGAACTTTGTTGAGAGGTGGAGCCGGGGGCGGGGTGTCTTGTGGTGGCACGTAAAATGGTAAACCCGATGAAGATGTCCCGGCTTGGTCAACCCTAAGGACTTACTAGTATCCGGACTCACCAGGGAATCCTTTGCATACCACTCGCTCTCTTGTAATGGGAGAGACGGTTGGACTACTTGGTATGAGTGATGCCATTCTTGCTAGGTTGTGAGGTGATAGGGTGGGCGGCATAGATGTCGGAAGTTCCTATGCCGTTTCTAGTCGGCGATACCATTGGATGGGCCGTGACGCCTCTCCCAGTCTTTAGCGTCTTGGGTTCAGGGGTGACCTGGGGCTAAGTGGTAGGATGGCATCGAGTCTATCAAGCAAGCGGTAGGAATTTGCCTAGACTAAGGCCCGGTCGAGGATGGTCTGTCTTGTGGGTATGCGAAACCTCTGCAGAGTGTTATGGTTGATCGATCGATACATAAGGCGACTTGTCGGCTATGGACCTTTCCCTGGGACCTCGCTTCACTAGATAGGAGAGGTGTCCTTCTTTTCCCCCCGTGTTGTGAGATAGAGCCGGCCGTGGATTGTTGAGGCAGGCCGAGTGGGAGTTGGCTTTGTCGACACGAGTGAGATGAGATGTGGTGGATGAGGTGGATATGGGTGGTAATGGATGGATGAGGTGATGGATGGATGTGTGGATGTGTGTGTGGTTGGGTATGTGTTAAAACTTGACAAACTATTATATTATTTACTACTTGATGTTACCTTTGCATGCGCTAAGGATGCAAACCACGACCAAATATTAGGATCGCCAGATCCCTTATTTTATGTTTCCACTAAAGCTCATCGGTCTTGACCATGGCATGGCGCACACATCTGGCGGTGTCTTGATTTATCGCTTCTCGAGAGATGTCGAATAGTGATGGATTAGGAGGTCTCGTGCACTGCGCTCAAGTTTGGTTCGGATGATGGATTCACGCCGCTAACACTCTACTCGATGATGCCCATGAAGGAGGAGCCTTTACCCCGATTTGTTTTCGCCAACTCTAATGATGATTAGATATGCTTCCGCTAGAATTACTCGTAATAGGTATGTTCTCAATTGTTGTAATAGCCTGTAATCTTGTAATCTAACGTTGTATGACTGTGATATCTACTGTTATAAGATAATGTGATGGAATCATTCGTGGTTTTATCGCATTATATCTCATTCTGTGGATTTTCCCTTCGTGGAAAATCGGGGATGTTTCAGTAGCCGCCTACGTCCTGTATCGACAAGCCCCCGAGCATTTCAAGTAGTACTCGGGGGAGCGCCTTGCTTCGGGAGTGATGCTTGAAGTGGTCTAGTGAAGAATTGTTCCCTTTTCGTGCGCCGTAGGTGCACTCATTGAGTGTAGCCCCCGAGCCACTTGCTACTTATTTATAAGTAGCTGGAGGGTCTTGAGAAAAAAAAAAGAAAAAGTTGAGGGTGTATGCCCCTGTGAGCCACCGAGCCTTCGTCGAGTTGTTTTTTTGTCGAAAAGAAGTCGGCGATGGCTTCGGTTGACGATGCGCCCATAGGCGCATTCATTGAGTGTAGCCCCCGAGCCTCTTGCTTTTTGGAACAAAGAGCTGGTGGGTCCGAAGTAGCATGATGGCTTTGAGATTGTATCCCCTGAGCTTGAATTCTTTTTCTCAAAAGTAGCCGGGTGGTGGCTTTTTTTATTGACGTGCGCCCATTGGCGCACTCAATAAGTGTAGCCCCCGAGCCTCTTGCTTTTTGGAACAAAGAGCCGGAGGGTCCAGAGTAACATGATGGCTTTGAGATTGTAGCCCTCAAGCTTAAATTCTTTTCCCGAAAAGTAGTCGGGTTCTTCTTTAGCTGCCGCCTCGAAGCTTTTTTTCCGAGTTAGCTGCGACCCCCGAGCTTTTTTTTCGAAGTTCTTCCTTAGCCGCAGCCCCCGAGCTTTTTTTCGAAGTTCTTCCTTAGCTGCGCCCCCGAGCTTTTTTTCCGAGTTCTTACGTGTAGGAAACGGACAACGGCTTGTGACTTTGCTTTTTCTTGTCCTTTATGTACGCTTTTTATGGTTGGGCGTTGGCGGTGGTGGTATAAAGGCTTTTTTCTTGGCTTTGGGATATGCCCGGAATATACTCTTACATTTGCTCTCTTTCTTCGCCTTCTTTTTATTGTCCTTGTCAATGCTTCTACGAATTGGTAGACTTGGTCTATGTACACCGATCTTGGTCTATAAATTGCACTTCTCTTTCGGTTGTTTTTGAGTCTTGTAGTATGCTTCTTCCTGTTCTTGTGACAATGATAGTTTGCGAGGTTGAACAGCCCCAGGGCTTCTTTCTTGTTCTTCAAAGTATGGTCCATTTAGTGGGTAGAAGAATTCTTGAGATAGGGATTAGAGGCGGACTAATCCCGGAGTAGCATTGTGATTGGAGGCTCGATTTCGGTAGGTAGAAGAAGTCTTGAGATGTGCCTTTATCTTTGGGTCATTTTGCACTCTTAGTTCTTCTTTTTCACTCGCCGGACATATGCTCTCTGCGTGGGAAGGTTGCCGAGCCGCACAGTCTTCTAGGCGTGCGGTGCGGATCACCGCCGCCCGTCCGCAGTAGCTGGAGCTCTCTTGTTCACATGGGGTTCGATCCAACTTGTTCTTGGAGAGGCCCGATGTGATGCTTGATCGATCGGTGCTCCTTTTGGTAATCTTGAATGCACCTTTGTGTTGGTGTATCAAGGTTGCTTTGGATCCGCTTTCGGCTCATTACGCCTTAGAGGTAGTGCGGGTGCAGAACGAGGATGATTTTGGATTCTCGCGTAATTGTTTTCTATGGCAGAATTCCACCGGGGTTCCTTGTAGCTATTGCTTTGGATTTCTTCTGAATTCGATGGGTCTTGTAAGACTTGTAACCTTGTATCTGTAATATTGAAGAATATTTGATCCTGCAATGATCCGAGTTGTTTTGTCTGTGTTTATGGTTGTGCGCCTTCGAGCCGACTTGTTTTTGATTGATATGAAGACCGTATATCTTTTAGTAGACTTGTTTTGGCTCGAAGTTGGTGGCTTCCTTCGACTGGAGTTGTTGGTGGCCGACTTGTTATGAAAATATTGGCAAAGCTATCTTTCCTTGTAACGGCATAGTACTTTACCGTTGGCGGGTAACGGGATACGGACCGTTATCCCGTGATTTAAGGGTTTACTGGGCCTTTCCATTCTTCGCGCCTTGTATCTGTTGGCCTTTTTACCGTTGCCCCTTAAGTGGGCCTTTTAAGACCGGTCTATTGTTCTTCTTCTTCACCTTGCCTTTGCTTCTTGAAACCCTAGCGCCGTAGAAAAAATCTCTAAATCTTTGCTCTTGCATTGCCGCCACGCATCCTCCTCTTAGTTTGGGTGCTTGGTTCGTTGCATGGGAAGGAAGAAGGTGGCCTCCAAGAAGTCGGTAGTTGAGAAGCTTTGTTCTTGAGGAGGAGGTCGACGAGCGGTGAATCCCGAGTTTCTTTGCTATGAAGGCCATCGCGAAGAACTTCCCCGCCCGACTACTCGGGAGAAGCATCCGCCGAGCTGCAGGATTTGGGTATGATCCAGCCCAAGGAGTTCTCGGTTGGGTTGCGTCCGGTGAGCATCGTGTCCCCTGTTCCCCACCCGGGGGAGATTGTGCTTTTTGTTTCTTTTATTCATCTTGGGGCTTTGTTTGCCGGCTTGTTCCTTCCTCCACCGTTTTCTTTCGCTTCTTTTCCATCTCTCTTCATGATCTTACCCCGAATGGGGTTCTTCATCTTTCTGTTTTTATCCATTTTTGTGAGACTTTCCTTGGCATATTCCTCCCTCCCTCAATCTTTTCCGTTTTTCTTTTTCTGTCTCAAGCCGTAGCCCCCGCAATGATTCCCTCCACACCCTTGGTGGATGCGGGATCCAATTCCGCAAGGGCGTAAGTCGAGCCACTTCTTTGAGTATGACCTTGTTGATTCCGTGAAGGATTGGCGGTCCGAGTGGTTTTATCTTTGGTAATCTTGATGGTGTCTTTGGTGCTCCAAAGACTCTAAACCTACGGGGGGTCCCGCCTGTTCCTAATGATCGGTGGGGAGAAGGAGCGACTTCATCGCTGCCGAGTTGACTCTTCTCCAACCCCTCTTTGATAGGATTAGTTACTTGAAGCAGAATGACTTGTCGGTTTTGCCATTGTGGCAAGCTATCTTCGTCGCCGAGTACGACCTTTGAAGGCACGGGAGCATTTTGGCTTCGAGTACTCTGGTGCCGAGGATCCTTCCGAATGGTGGCCATGACCGAAGTTGTCTAATGGTGAGGTGCTTGTGCGCCTCCAGAAGATTTTGAAGGGAGCATCGGTGGTTTCTATGATTGGCTTTGAGTACTCGGCCAACAATCCTCCTCCCGCTGTAAGTTAATTTTTTGTTTGAATTTTTATTTTCCGAGTACTTTTTGATTAATACTGACTTGTCTTTTGTTCTTTTTGAAGCATTTTGGTAGGGATTTTGATGCCGATGCCTCCCTTTATGTTGATGGGGAGATTGCTCCTCTTCCTGCTCCTCCGGCTGGTCTTGGTCATCAGGTAATTGAAGACCGAGTTGTTTTGCCGGGTATTTCTTTGATGGAGCCTTCTTTTCGGTATGTTCCTTATCGGTAGGTGGCCCTTCCTCGAGTTACTCGTCTTAGGTGCTAAGAGACCTTTGCGGGAGATTCTTCTTCTTCAGCAGCTCGAAACGGGCGCGTTCTTCTCTTTCCCCTCAGCCATCAGGTAACCTTTTGATAGGTGAGAGGTTGTTTGGTTTTACTTTTGCTCGCTCTTTTTTTGGAAAGTAGTCTTGATTCTTCTCTTTGGTAGGCGGTGTATCTGTTCTTCTTTTTGAAGATGAGGCTGAGGATATTGATGATTCTCCTCTTCTTCGTCGGTAAGTGTTGTCTTTTTGGCTTTGGTATACATACTTCTTTGTTATTGTTATTCTGACTTGGCTTTTTGTAGCCCCCGTGCAATTTCTTCTCCTTCTCCGGCCTTGGGGCCCTTGCCGGGTCCTCCTCCTTCCACCGCCGGGTTGTTGGTGGGTTTGGATGTGGTTATGCCGCCTCCGCCTCCTCGTCCTCGACTTGCTATTCGTCGTGCTCCTAGGTAAGTGCTGACTTCTTTTCTTCCTTTTGGTATCATTTGTCTTTAGCTTCTTTTTTGTTCTTGTGGGTCTTTAGCTCCGGCTTCCGATTTCGAGAAGACCGTGAGTGTTGGTGCTATGGGTCGGTGTGCGTGCTCGATCCTCATCCAATTGTGGATTTCGTGGCCCAGTGGTGACTTCATCTTCTCGCTCTTTGGGACTTCTTCTTTTGCCGGTTCTTGTGAGCAGCGGCCGAGTCGACCGCTTTTTGTAGCGAAGAGTTGTCTCTTGCCCAACCCTTGACTTCTTCTAGGGTTGGGAATTCTCCTTATTTGTCTCTTTTTTATGCTCCCCGGGATTACGTTCGTGATTTGAAGTTGATGCAGAGCTGGAAGAAGACTTCAATCCGAGTTCTCGCCTTAAGAAACTTGAGGCCGGGTTCAAGTCTTTTCTTGAACAATTCGGGTAGGATGACTTGTTTTTTCTTTATTTTTCTGTCTTGTCTTTTTCTTATCCTTCCTTTGTTTTATGTGCGGGAGTATGTCGATTGATTCAGACCTCTTTTTTGGCTCGTCCGAGTCTCAAAAGAAGTTGTTGGATGAGTTGGCTTTCTTCAAGGCGAGCGCTTGATGAAGAGCATCAAGGACGTCAATCTTCTGAGGTCGCCTTGAGAGCTCAAGTAGTTCTTTGCCGTTGAATCCGAGAAAAAGGCATCTCGAGATCTTCAAGGTACTTGTAAATGCTTTTTTGTTGCGTATAATTTTGTCATTGTTTTTTTTTCTCGACTTCTTTTTTCTTCCTTTTGCGTTTTGAAGAAGTACTCGGAAGAAACCGAAGCTTTGAAGCTTGAAGTAAAAACTTTTCGTAATGACTTCGGAGAAGGTAAAGGAGGATCTTTGAAGAAACTTTGGCCCGGGCTCTACTGATTAGGCGTGGTGCCGATCGAGATCTTTTTGCGGGCTAAGGCATCGATTGAAGACTTGTCCATCCGTCTCGAAGGCTTCGAGAAGGTGTGGTCAACCTTGCCGAAGTTACGTGCAAGGTTTTGCCACTATCTTTGAGGAGGCCCGAAGATCGGGTCCGACACGGGTTCAGTTCCTTCCTCGACCGACCGAAGCGGACCATCAATTTTGCCAAGGATGCAGTGTTGCTTGGCGTTCAGGGTGTCTTGGCTCGCATCCGAGTAGTTGATCCCAACTTTCCTCTTGATAGAGTGATGGATGGGACCCATACTCCTGAGGATGAACAAGCACTCGCGGAGTCTGAAGCTGCTGTTCTGCCCTTAGCTCAGGAGTTTACTAATCTTGTAGAGATTACGCCAAAGGCGTCTTGATGACGGATGATGATCATCAGTAGTAAACTTTTGTTGTAATGAAACTTTGATGCCTTCCCGCATTTTGTATAAAAAGAAATTTTTTTTTCTTGAATCTTGGCCAAATATCTTGTTGCCGAGTTGAAATGTTTGAATATTTTGTTATCTGTTGTACTCCTTTTGGTGTTGTGAATCCATCTAAGAATAGTTAACATTGTAGCCGTCTTCAATGATTAGTTCGGACCGTAGGCCCTCATCCGAGTTCTTTTTCTCTAGAAGTCGGGATAGGTCGAGCTCTCTCTTGGCTCTCATCTAGTCCACGAAAAGGAGCTAGGATAGGGCGAGTGTTGACTTATTTTAGCCGTACTCTCATCGGTGTTGTGAAAACAACCCGGAATAGTTGGGCTCAGGCTAGATTGTAGCCATTTTGCACTTCGACAAATAATTCGGACCGTAGGCCCTCATCCGAGTTCCTTTTATCTAGAAGTCGGGACAGGTCGAGCTTTCTCTTGGCTCTCATCTAGTCCTGAAAAGGAGCTAGGATAGGGCGAGTGTTGACTTCTTTAGCCGTACTCTCATCGGTGTTGTGAAAACAACCCGGGGGTCGGCGATTTTTGCTCTCATCGGGGTTTGCAGGGGGGTCGAGCGATTTTTGCTCTCATCGGGGGGTTTGCGGGGGGGTCGGCGTTTTTGCTCTCATCGGGGTTTGCCGGGAGGGTCGGCGTTTTTTTTGCTCTCATCGGGGTTTGCCCAGGGAGGTTGAGTGTTGTCCTTATTCGGTTCCTTATTCTAGAAGTCGGGATCTAGGTCCGGAAAGAAGCTGGGATCGTAATCTTTCTTTTGTATAATGAATCTTTCTTGGAAGAAGTAGTACATGTCTTTGTTATCTAGGCGTAAAATCGTCGTAATTGAGAGATGTGCCATGAATTTTTTATTGGGGCTCCGTCTTGATCATCGGTTCGTAGGATCCCGGTCCTGTTACTTTTGTTACTATGAAGGGACCTTCCCATGGGCTCGATAGTTTGTGTCTTTCATCCGGTTTTTGTATTTTCCCGAGAACTAGATCGCCGGCTTGTAAGGTTCTTGGTTGAACGCTTTTGTTGTAATATCTTCTCGGTCCTTGCATGTATCTTGTCGATTGTAGTGTTGCATTGACTCGACTTCTTCTAAGCTGTCGATTTCTAATCTCCTGGTTTCTTCTGCTTCTCCTTCGTTATATTGCTCAATTTTGGGGGATGTCCATATT
The DNA here is from genome assembly GCA_015844335.1 of Chrysopogon serrulatus. Classification (NCBI taxonomy): domain Eukaryota; kingdom Viridiplantae; phylum Streptophyta; class Magnoliopsida; order Poales; family Poaceae; genus Chrysopogon; species Chrysopogon serrulatus. The sequence goes on from JADLZL010007945.1 coordinate 69,579, forward strand.
AAGTCTGCTGGTAATACGGCTTCTGATACGTATATTAAGAAGAAAGGTGAGTAGCCGTTGCTCTCGCTTATCTCGAGTTCTTAGTCCCCGGACTACTTTGGGTAGTTCATCTATCCATTTTGCTCCGTAATCTTTGAGGTCTTCATATAGTCTTGGTTTCAATCCGGCCAAGATGAGACCGTTTGCTCTTTCTACTTGACCGTTTGCTTGAGGATGAGCTCTACCGATGCATAATCAATCTTTGAATCCGCTATCTTGAGCCCACTTTTTGAATTCATTGGTCGTGGAATTGTGATCCTAGGGTCGTAATTATCCCTGTTTGGCATCCCAAATCTGTGCATAATTTCTTGAATGAACTCTTGTGTTTTGGTGAGCTGTATTTTACTAATGGCTTGTATTCTATCCACTTGGTGAATTTGTCGATGGCCACGAAGATGTACTCGAACCCTCCTTTGGATTTCTTAAGTGGTCCGACTTGATCAAGCCCCCAAAGATGAGAACGGCCATCTTTGGTGGGATGCATATTAGATTGTGAGTTGGAACGTGTGCTCGTCTTGCAAACATTTGACGTTTTTGCAGTATTTGACTAGTTCTTCAGCGTCTTTTAATTTGTTGGCCAATAGAATCCTGATCGAAAAAGGTTTTCCGACTAGTGTCCTTGAAGATGCATGATTCCCTTGACACCCGAGTGCATTTCTAGTAATATTTCTTTTCCCCTCCGTTGTTGATACGCATTTCAATAATACGCCCGATGATCTTTGCTCTTTTGTAAAGATTATCTCCTACTAAGACGTAGTTTTTGCTTCTTCGATGACCCGAAGTTGCTTTCGCTTTATTTCCCAGGTAACTTCTTTTTTCTTGATGTAATCTATGAATACTTGCATCCATGTTGAGTTATCGTGGCCGATCATTAGAATTTGCTCTTGTCCTGTCTTCCTCTTCTCGTCTTTTTTTTTTCGTCGACTTGATAGATGGTTTGTTTAATTTTTTACGAAAACTCCAGCGGGTACTTTTTGCCCTATCTCGAGCCTAGCTTGGCTAACACATCGGCCGCAACATTTGAGTCTCGTAATATATGATGTATTTCTAGACCTTGAAAATTCTTCTCAAGCTTTTTCGATTTCTGCGCAATAGGCATCCATGTTTTCCTTGGTGCAATCCCATTCTTTGTTGATTTGGTTGACTACTACTGCTGAATCTCCGTAGACTAGTAATCTTTTGATTCCAAGTGATGTTGCGACTTGTAGGCCGTGGATGAGTGCTTCGTACTCGCTTCATTGTTGGTAGCTTGCCATAAAATTTGTAGAACATATCTCGAGTTGTTTTCCATCGGGTGCGAATAAGTAGTACTCTGCTCCTGCCCCTCCTAGTTTTAGAGATCCATCGAAGTACATTTTCCAATGGTCTAGGATGACGTTTAGAGTAGGTTGTTGTATTTCGGTCCATTCCGTAATGAAGTCGGACAATGCTTGAGATTTGATTGTCTTTCTTGGTGTAAATTCTATCTTGAGTGCTCCGAGTTCAACAGTCCATTTTGAAATTCGTCCCGTTGAGCCTCGGTTTCTTAGGATGTCTCCGAGTGGAAAATCTGTTACGACGACTAATTTGTGATCTTCAAAATAATGTCCGAGCTTCCTTGAAGTTATAAGTATTGCGTAGAGCAGTTTTTTGCACATGAGGATACCTCACTTTTGATACTGTGAGTACTTCACTTATGTAGTATACTTGGCCTTTATACTTTGTAGATGTCCTTGTTCTTCTCTTTCGACCACAATAGCCATGCTAACTCATCAAGTAGTTGCGGTAATGTAGAGCATGAGGTCTTCGTCTTTCTTTGGTGGTACTAATATCGGAGATGTGCTGATGTATGCTTTTAGCTTATCGAAGGCTTCTTGTGCTTCTTGGTTCCGTGTAAATTGTCCATTTTTCTTTAGTAATTTAAAAAAGGTAAGCCTTTTTCCCCCGGTCTGGAGATGAATCTGTTGAGTGCTGCCATGCAACCTATTAATTTCTGTAGATCCTTGATATCCGGCTGGTGGGCCCATGTCGGTTATTGCCTTGATTTGTTTTGTGCTTGCTTCAATTCCTCTTTGGTGACTAGAAATCCGAGTAGTTGTCCCGATGATACGCCAAATACACATTTGTTGGGGTTAAGTTTCCACTTCCATCTTTTGAGATTGTTGAAAGTTTGTTGTAGATCTTCAATCGGAGAATCGGGTTCTTTGTTTTGACGACTACGTCATCCACATATGCTTCCGCGTTCTTTCCAATTTGATCTCCCAAACAAGTCCGGATTGCTCTTTTGGTATGTTGCTCCTGCATTTTTGAGTCCAAAAGACATTGTTTTGTAACAATAGGCGCCGAAAGGTGTAATGAAAGAAGTCTTGCTTTGGTCTTTTTCTTTTAGTGCAACCGGTGATATCCCGAATAGCAATCTAGAAAGGATAATAGAGCTGATCCCTTTGTTGAATCCACTATCCGATCAATTCTTGGTAATCCAAAAGGGTCCTTTGGACAATGTTTGTTGATGTCCGTGTAGTCGACACACATACGCCATTCATCATCGTGTTCTTTTTTGTGTACCGAACAGGATTTGCCAACCAGATGCGGGTGTAAGATTTCTTTAATGAACCTTGCCGCTAGTAGTCGGGCTATTTCTTTTTTTATTGCTTCCTTCTTGTCCGGTGAAAAACGTCGTAGTCTTTGTTTGATCGGTCTTGCTCCTTTGTTGACTTCAATTTTGTGCTCAGCCAACTCCCTTGGGACTCAGGGCATATCTGCTGGTTTCTAGGCAAATATATCCTTGTTATCCCGTAAGAAAGTTGGTGAGCGCGAGTTCCTATTTGATAGGGGTGTGTGCTGATTGTGGTAGTCTTTGATGGATCACCGTCCCTAGATCAATCTTTTTGGTGCCCTCTCCCTCGGTGTGGTGAGTGTACTTTGTTTTTTTTTGGTATCTCTAGTTCTTCTTGTTCTTATTTCGCTCTTGCCGAGTTGATTTCACCTTGTACTTTTGAGGATATTTGTATTGTTTGTACATCGCATTCGTAGGCTCTTTTTAGGTCTCCTCTGAGAGAGAGTACTCCGTGTGGTCTGGCATCTTGAGTAGTAGATATGGATAGTGTGGTATAGCCAAGAATTTTGCTAGTCTTTGGTCTTCCTAATATCGCATGATATGATGATTCAAAATCTGCAACTTCAAATTTGATGAGCTCGTCCCCTGTAATTTGTGGGAGTTTCAAATGTTCTTTGGAAGTGTAATCGTCCGAGAGGCATAGCCGGTCTCCCGGGTACTATCCCATAAAAAGATACGCTTGTAGGTGTGATCATTTTTGAGAATTACTGTTTCCATTTTCTTGAGGGTGTCTGCAAATATGATGTTGAGTCCCGCCCCCCATCGATGAGTACTTTGGTTCTTGTTATGGCGGCAATTGTTGGTCCGAGTACTAATGGATATAGCCCCGTGTTCCCAACACTTGTCCATTGGTCTTCCCGTGAGAACTGAATTAGATATTGTGACCAGTTTAAATATATCCGGGTATTCTTTGGCTCTATTTGTCATGATTGTTCGCCAAGCAAGCTTGTCTTCTTGTTTGCTTCTAGAACCAGGGTACTCCCGAGAATATTAATCGTCTTGTTGCTCTTGGATTTTGAAAACCGTTATCGGTTGTGTTGTCTTCTTCTTTTTTCTCTTTGTTTTCTTCCTTGTCTTGTTTGTCCTTTCTCATATATTTTTCTTGAAAGATGCGACACTCTCCCATTGGGTGGATTCCTGTTGGATGATAGATGCATTTCATGTTTTCGAGGTCTTCAAATCTTCTTGCCGGGTAGAATTTCTTTCTTTCAGTGGATGTCACCATGTTGTCGAGAATATCTCTTTTTGTTGTGGAATTCTTGTCTGTTGTCTTGAATGTTCCATCTTCTTGAGTTGTCTTGATACCTTGAGTTGTCCTGGTATCTCGAGTTGTCTTGATAACCCGAGTTGTTTTAGTTGTTCCATCTTGTGTTGTTTTGATCGTTCGAGTTGTTTCTTCTTTTGTGTTGTTTCTCCTTTTCGAGTTGTTTTACATTTGTCCGGAAATCTTTCTCTTGTCTTCTCTTCTGCTGTAATCATCTTTTCAATCTGTTCTTTTGAACTCCTCGTTTGTCCGAGGGTTTTCCTTGCAGAAATCGTGACACATCCATCTTACTTTTAAGCCGTATGAAAATGCTTCTATTACTTCTCTCTCAGTGATATCGTGTACTTGTGCTCGAAGTTCTCCAAATCTTCTATAGAAGTCTCTCGAGGCTTTCTCCCGGATTTTGCTTTCAACCTTTCAATTCGGCTTGCGTTATTGGGTGGATCAAGTATCCCGGCAAAATTCTCGCAAAAGGCTTTTTGGAGGTCGCCCCATGCTTTGATAGATCCGGGTCGTAACTTATCGAGCCACTAGAGTGGTAATGTTTCGGGGCCATTGGAAAAAATAAGGCTTTTATATCGTCATCGCCTCCGGCTAGTTCTATAGATTGAGAATAAATCCTAAGCCATTGCATTGGCTCGGTCTTGCCATCATATTTTGAATGATTGGATGGTTTGAATTTGTGAGGTAGTTTATTTGTGAGTAGTCTTTCTGAAGCAAGGAAATCTGTCGGGTACTTTTTTTCTCGTGTCGTAGTGGAATGCGCTTTGGCCGTCGTCGTATCTTGAAATAATCCGGGGGGGGACTTCTAGGTGGTGTCGGAGATCTTCCCCTGTTTTTCCCTGTTTTTTCTGTCCAATCGTGATGGGGTTGAGCTCTTCTTCCATAATTTGGAGTTGATAATCTTTCGAAAGTGGAAATCCTCCGAGTTCTTTGACTGTTTGCATTCGGATGGTATGTGTCGGGGAGGTACTCGGTCGTCTTGTATCCTTTGCGCGGTATCTCTGAGTAGACTTCTAAGCCTGGCTTGTTCTTCACTTGGTCGTTGTATGGCGTCAATTTTATTAATTAACTCTTGTATCTTGTTGATAGGATCAAGTCTTGTCCTTGCTGCAGTTCGTCTTTCCTCGGCTTCTTTCTCAGCTCTTTTTTGATTGTACTCGGCTAGCTCTTCTTCATATTTGCGCCATGCTTCTCTACGTTCATGAACTCGGTTCCTTCTTCCTCCTCTTTTCTTGTTTCTTCTTTCTCTTGCCGCTTTCTGGCTATCAGTATCTCCTTCTCTTGTGACGGAATTTGTTGGAATATCAGCTTCTGATTCTTCTGAAGATCTATAGTCGGGTTGGACTGGTGGTACTAGAGGTTGTCTTATCATGAACACTTCTTCGTGTGTATTGGGTGGATGGTCGAGTTCTTCTTCTTCTACAGGTTTACCGTATTGAAAAGAAAGGAAGGTAGAGTACTTATCTTGTTTGAAGATGTTCCATTGGTCGAGGTCGTAAGATTCCATTGCCTTCTGAGTGATATTCTGATATATTCGTGCCGAGTTGTTGAAACCGTAGTAAAAAGAACTCGGCTTGTCTTGTATATTTGGGTTTTCAGCTTCCTTTGTGAGCTTGAGTCTTGAAAAAAATTTCTTGTATCTTCGGCTCTCGGGTTCTCGAAGTAGTCGACCATGGAGAATTCCTTGTTCGTGCGCCTTTTTGCAGACCAGCTTCCGAAAACGAAGGTTGATCCCGTCGGAAAAATCATCATGTGTAGGTCCGTCGAGCCTTTAACGTTGATTTCGCCGAAAGCCCCTACCTGGCGCGCCAGCTGTCGGTATTTGACCACCGATAGCCTGCCACGGGGTTCCCGTAGCAGTTGATTCGGACCTCGGTGAACGACTAGAACTCGGCGGTTTCACGCAAGAGACACACGGTTTATCATGGTTCGAGCCCTCGTCGTCGAGTAAAAGCTCTACTCTAGTCGGCTTTGACCTTTTGCGTTGGATTGTTGTATGATTGTGTATTGTTCGTCTGTTACAAAAGAGGGTGCTCTGGCTCCTAAAGAGCCAGAGCTATGGTTTCTAATCCTAGTCGGATTTATGGGAAGTGTTCTGTTCTGATTACAGAGGTTACTTTCTATTCGTCTAATTAGGATGATCCGTATTCTACTTGGATCCGTCTTTCTTTCTTGTCTTGTCTGACGGGAGCCGTCTTTGGTGAGTAGCCGCCACGCCCTGTATCGACACCCGGGAGAGGGGAGAAATGTTTTCCTTTTTCCTTTTTGTTTTTCTGAAAATAATTTTCACCTTTTTGCTATAATTTTATTTGGGCAGATAAAAATACAATAAAAATATGTGTGTGCTCCTTGTAATATGCTCTGTTAAGGAAAAATACTAACTCTGGTTTTACAATAAAATTTAATGGAGCTTTAATTTACTCTTTTAATTAATAAATGTCACTTCTATGATTTTTAATAATTAAAATATAAGTACAAAAATTATGAAACTTGTTTTGTGTGCTAATTAGATGATGATGATCTTAATTATGAAGTTTGATCAGGTTTTGTTTAATTTTTGTATTATGTTTAATTAATACCTTATTTAGTTAATGTTTAATTAATTAATTCTTTGATTAATTAGGGTTTAATTAATCTCTAATTAGCAAGTTAATTAGCGGCTTTCAACAACTGTAAAAAAATAGGTAATAAATTAGTAATTAACCTTAATCACTATTAAAGTTGCTTGATTTTTAGGATTGAGTGATGACCCTAGGTCATTAACCCTAATGGCCTTTGGCATTTCATGCCGATTGCGTATCGTTAGTCCGTCGTCGTCGACGCTAGTTATACTTCTATAATGCAACGTTACTGTGAAGGAAAGTTATACTCAAGATAGGTTAGTTGTCGTTGCATCATTATCGCATGTCTTTATTACTACATTGTAATCATGCATCTTTGTGTCGTGTAGCTATCGGACTGAGGAGGGAGTTGATCCAACACTGTTCTTGAAGAAGGTGATCCTCGTGAGGAGGTGGGATCAGATCTTGGTACTTGTGTAGTGGAACCTCACTTCATCGAGCCCCAAGGCAAGCCCCCGGATGCATTTAAACAATTCCTTGTATTTCAAAAAGCTTTATATTTTATGTTCCCGAGATCTTTGCATTAGATGTTAGGAGTTGTGTGATATCCTACTTTGATGCATTTACCGTACCTTGATACATTATCCCGAATACCTGCTTTGCTTTTGAAAAGTTTAGTACACGCTTAGCCTTGCTACTAGTGTAGTGATAACAATACCCTCTGAAGGAAAGTTACGAAAACCTGATGTTGCTTGTCGTTTATCGTTGTTCCGACGGGGTCAAGGGTACACTACAAGAGCATGATGATGAGTAAATCGAGACACCGGTGGAGTGACTTGCACCAGGATGGGCTAGTGCCCTGGTGTAGTGTCGTCCACTTGTGTCGGTTAAGGATTGTCCGTTGTGGTGATCCTGTGGTCAAGAAGGTTATTGGATAGTACTAGTCGCATGCTAATGGCAGTAAGCTCCCTTGTATCATCCGTGGCAAGGACGGACACCGGGACGGGAAGTAGCGGGTACCCACACTACGAGCGCACCGTCGACGTACAGACGGCGTAGGGAGATGGTGTACCGTGCTCTCGTGGCTAGGACCCGTTCTGGCCGGGAGAAATGCAAGCGTGAGTTGATGTATGTAAGATGTTTGGTCCTGCATACATCGTGTGGCTAGGAAGCCCCAGCTGGGTATATTAAGCGATTCGAATCGTCGTTGCTCCACGATATGGGAGACTTGACCAAGCGTCAACATCGTAGTAATGATTAAAGCGGTGAGCCTAGAAAGTTTTGAATTCATGATATGTCTGACAAGTGTTTGCTATAGTAAGGACTGGCTTAGTCTCTTTTCGCAAAAGGTGTTTTTGATCTTGCTAAAGCCTCACCTTGATTCCTATCGGCCCAAAGCATTCCCGAGTTTTCTCCCCAATTTTTAGTCGGGTAAGTTTTATGGAGTACTTTTTTTGTACTCGGGGTTTGTTAAACCCCTGTTGCGGGTGAACCGTGTGAACAAGTGTGCTACGGCCCTTGTTGCATGACGGTGATCGAGGAAGAGTCTGCTGAGGAAGAGTAGATTGTGTGGCCCTCGGGCAGGGCATTTCCGTTGTGTGGTTTGTAAAGTTACTTAATGATACTTCCGCTGTTTTGTAACTATAACCCTTTGGTTTGTATAAGTTTATCAAATGGTTTATAAATTAAGTTATTGTAAGTCTTCCACTACTCGTATTTGTGTATGAAAACTATTGTATCTTTGTGATGTCTCGTAAGTATCGATCCCGGAGGAATCGCGGTGGTTTATCGAGGGGATCCACCCGACGGAACAATCTAGGTTATGTGGTATACAAGCATAGCCGACAGAGGTCTTAGGGACAATGTCAGGTGCTTGTGGGCCATATAATTTAAAAGCTTCTGCCACAGCAGCCGACGTCGCGGGATCCTTGGGGACATAGTTGGCGATGGCCTCGACGCCTTCTAGGCCGTCTGCTTGCATGTGCACCGTGTCGAGGTTCAGATGCCCGCCGATGAGCCCTCTGTAGTCGTCGGTGACACAGAAGACCGACGCCACCGGGATGAGCCGCCGTGGACGATTGCTGAAGATGGATCACCTCCCGCCCTTGTCGGTGAAACCCGTGACGTATAGGTTGTCCTGTCTGGCAACCATGACCTCGGTTTTTCTATAATGAATTAATCGGTGCTTAATATTTGCATCTCGTCGTGTTTTGTGTGGTTTTATTATCTAGAAGATATTACAATAGGTATAGGAACATATGACAAGAATTTTGTCTAACCTCCCTCTAAATACAAATATAAAATAGTTTCTTTGTTTTGAAATGTTTGGGGGGGGGGCATGGCCCCTGGCTCCGCCATTGGGTAGTGGACCAGATGATGATATTCCCCGTGCCTCTCATCCTGAACAATGTGTAGACTTGGATGCGACTTAGATTGACCATCAACGTTTTAACAGTTGATGTGACAGACGTTTTTCTATCACCTTTTTTGAGCCTGCTCATTCTAGCTGTGATGGAAGTCACCAGTAGGCGTTGCCGCTACAGGAGCAGCAAGCGTGGGGCCATCCGCTCCTAGAGGGACACAGTGTGAGGTTACAAATCCCTCTAGTATCTACGGAGTAGAATAGGTGATGATCGGACACTTTATTCTAAAAAACAGAGGTTGTTATGAGATATATATATAGATCAAATTTTCTTAACTTTGTCTAGATTTCTAGAAAATACATGCAACATTTATATTTTTAAATAAGTTTATTATGAAAATACATTCAACGATTTATCTAGTGATACTAATTATGTATTATAAATATTAATATTTTTTTAATAAATAGCCGGTCAAAGTTTAAAAAGTTAACTTCTTAGCAATGGTGGAGGGAAGGGGGGCGGGAGGGGCCTGACACACATTGTATTGGTCCCTCTATTCTATAGTTAATTTGTGTATTTAATATCCGTTTATCCTTTGCTAATTCATCCAGAACTCTTAGCGCATTTGAATCCCTAATCATCTATGGGTTTAGATTTAAACATATTACTACTGTATATATGTGACTAAAACTTGAAATGTTTTTTCTAGTTCTACTACATTTGTTCACTCAAAAAAACTACTTCACCCCCCTATATTCAGTTTCTGGCTTCGCCCCTACTTCTCGAGAAGGTAGAATGACATCTATTTGGAACAGAGGGAGTATTTCATAAGGCCATGAATGAAACCGATGCATGTAAAAAAGAAGAGAAAGCTTATGATCCGTGTATATTTCATAATAACTGATAATTTGATGCGCGATTCTATTATTTATTTTGCATTTCGAATAGACTACATAACATAGTGGGTTTTTTTTTTAATAAAAACTGCTTCTGAGTAGAGAACATAATCAAAGAATTACTCCGTGCATGTGTGCAACAAACGCAGAACCATAGCTTAAGGCTAGTCTCAGTGGGGGTTTCATGGCACAGTTTTATATGCACCCAGATTTTAGAAACAGTGCAGAAGAGTTTCATCCCCATGAAACTCTCTCTACTTCTATGAAACTTTTATAGTCTCTCTCTTAATAAATAATGTACCATGTTAGCGTATTTAATGCCCATGAAACTCCATAAAACTCCCATTGAGATTAGCCTAAGAGAGGCAGACTCAGATGGAATGCTTTTGAATGCCGGCACCGAGGAGGAAGGCACGCATGACATGACGCACCAAACGCCGTGCTACAAAAACACCGATAGATAAATCCCAAAGCGAAATCGACAGCGACAACCAAAGAGCCAAGTCAGGTTGTATCCAAAAAAAAAGAGTCAAGTCAGGGATCGGAGGCTCTGCTGTGTTTGTTACCCCAGCCTTTCTCTTCCGTTGGGACATGCTGGGACGAACAGACGTCAAGCACCACGTACCCACCGGCCCGACGCGACGACCGACGACCATCCCAGCTGCAGCTGCACGTACGCCGCCGGGGCTAGGCGAGGCTGACGACGTGCGCTGTTTTGGTCAAACCCAGCGGCCGCCCGCTGGCTGAGCTCCCGCTGAAATGTGCGCAGCCATCCGCGGGGCACGAAACGAACCAGTCGAAATTGAAATCACCCCGCGGCGGCCAAAAAACCACGAGCACCGCATGCAGCGCGCAACGGCAGGCATGCACATAAATCCCGCCTCCCCATCCCAGTCTCCCTCCGTTGTCCGTACCATACCATCATCTCGCCGTGCACGAGGAGAACACACAGTTGCGCCCGTTCGATCGAGTGCCTGTCTCTATCTGACTGTGTCTCTCTGTTCCTCTGTTGTTCCGCTTGTTGTGTGACCCGTCGGGGGCCCGGCTAGGTTAGCTGCTGCTCATCCATCCTCTCGTTCTCATGGCGTCCATCGTGTTGCTGCTGTCGGAGCTGCTGGGCGGGGAGAGCGCCAGTGTGCTGGCGGCCGAACGCTACATGGGCGGCCATCAGAGCCTTCTGCGGGAGTTCCGGCCCGCCGTGACCGGGGCGGCGGCGTCCAAGCAGGACGAACAACGGTCGCCGGCCGCCGGGACCGCGCGGTGCAAGTGCGACGATACGAGGAATGAGGAGTCGTTCGAGGATCTCGCGGTGTCCAGGGTAGCGGTCGACCTCATGTGGCCATGAGAGCTACGGCCTTGAGAGTGTCATCTGTGGTCGTGCTTCCTTTCCTCTCTCTGTCTGTGGGTTGCGCAACACAGATGATGCTCTGTTCGTTGCTTTCTGATTCTTTTCTATTCATATCTCCACATGTGTTTGTTTGTGGTTGTGTTAACTTTTTTTTAATATGATGATACGTAGCTCTCGTACTTGTCGAGAAAAAAATCATACTATGTAAAAAAATATTGGAAACGTGGAAGAAATTTTTGTGGGCAGTAGTATCTGTCAAAGCATCTCCAACAATTTTGTAAATGACTTGCTATCCTTCAAAATTTGGCAAAACATGCAAAAATTGTTCTCCAACAATTTGCCAAAGTTGCTTGCCAATTTTTCCCACTTGCCATCCGTCGATGCCGCGCGCGTATATTTGCGCACGCGAATCGGCTTGCCATCGCGAGCCCGCGCAGCTCCGATTTTCTTCCCGCGCTCGCGACGACAATTCCCCGTCCTCTTCCTGCGGTTCCTAGAAGGTCGGTGTCATCATATATTTCGATCCATCCATGACCTCGCCGCCGCCAAGAACCCCGATCGGTCCTTGGGGATCCGGTGCCCTCTTCCCACGCGCCACCGCGGCAAAGAGCCGGGCCGCCGCCATGCCCAGGACGCCGTCGTCGCCGCAATCAAATCTGTTCGAGGTTAGGTCTCAGCCGCCGCCCAGCCACCGTCCCCGCGATCAAACCTGCTCGCGCCCATCACCCGACGTCGCTATCAGACCTGCTCGCCGCCCAGCCACCGTTGCCGCGATCAAACCTGCTCGCGCCCAGCACCCGTCGTCGCCTGCAACTGCGATCAGGTCCCGGCCGCCGCCGCAATCAGGTATGCAGCTTAATCTTTTGCCCGTCGATCTCCATGCCTGCTCGATGTGGTAGCCCAAGTTCCACGTCGTGCGCTCCTTCATGCCGGATTGTCTCTTGCTGCTCTCTGTATAAGGTAGCGTATAGTGTTTGTTGTATCTCATCCAGTACCGCGCTCCTTCATGTTGTGTAGGTAGTCAGTACTTGTAGTAGGGTTCGCATTTTACGTTAATTTGGTGCTAGTCTACACAAGCACTCAACAAATCAAAGGTGAGTTTGTTTATTTCAGAGCGGTTAGTCATCCTCTAATGATTGCTAGTGTGAAACACAGTGCAGTACTAGTAAGATCGAAATCAATTATAGGTATACCCTGAATAAAATAGGGTTTCTTTTCCTCCGGGCGGCGGCGCCACCGGAGTCAACCAATCTACGTCGTTTTGACGTCAAAAATTCCACCAAACACTAGCGCTCGTGCCTGGTCTGTCCCCGGCGTTCGAGCGGCGTCCTGCGAGAAGCCGCATGGCTGCTTCAGCGAGTAAGGAGAAGATGGCAGAGGGGAAAGAAACTCCAGAACCGAGTCTGGAGGAGAGGTTGGGAAGGCTGAACCTGCAAGGGGAGGAAGACGAAGATCTGGACTTCTCAGGGGAATTTGAGGAATTGATCAAGGAGGTACGTTGGCTTGCCCTGTTCAGGGTTCATACAACAAAACCCTTTAGCCATGCAGCCTTGTTCAGTGCGATGAGGAACGCTTGGTCGGCGGCGAAGGAGGTAACATTCAAGGTGATGGGATCCAATCTGTTTTTGGTCCAGCTGCACTGCCTGGGTGACTGGTCGCGAGTTATGGAGGGCAGCCCCTGGCTGTTCCGGGGTGCTGCGGTGGTAATCGAGGAATATGACGGGTTTTCTAATGTGAACACATACAAACTGGACAGAATCCCGATTTGGGCTCGTATTCAAGGTGTCCCAGAGGGGTTGATGAAGAAAAAGGAGCTTGCTGAGAAGGTCGCGAAGAAAGTGGGAGAGATTATTTCTGTAGTGGTCAATGAAGGAAAGATTAACCCTACGCCGTTCCTCCGAGCTAGGATTTGGCTCAAGCTTGATAGACCTCTGGTGCGAGTCGTCCCAATCACGCTGAAGGAGAGAATAGTGCATCTGGTCCAGTACGAGAAACTCCCTGTATTTTGCTTCCACTGTGGGTTGATTGGCCATGAAGTTACAGAATGCGGTGATGGTGTTCACAATAAAGCCCAGTGTGAATGGGGGGACTGGCTTCGTGCCCCGTTTACCCCCCTTGCTGTGCGGGATGATTTTAGAAGTGGACGAGGAAGGGGGCGTGGTAGAGGAAGGGGACGTCAGGGAGGCCGTGGTGAGTGGACAAATGATGATGTCGAGTATATGGATGCCTCTGATGGGGAGGATGATGATCTGGATGGGGCGGGTGCTAAGAAACATGATGTAGCCTTGGTGGCAGCAGGTGGCCGTGTGTCTCAGCATGTCACCCTGTTTGAGAATACGGGTGAACCAAAAAATGTGACAAGTCCACTGCTAGAACAGGAGAAGAAAAGGGCTAGAAGAGAAGTGGGAGATGAGGATGGTACATACAGCACATCAATTAGATCGGCGCTCTCCTTTGAGGAGAGTGACCGGGCACAATGAAAATCCTAGCATGGAACTGCCGCGGGCTCGCTAGTGCCCGGGCAGTACGAGCGCTTCTGGATATTCAGAAGCGAGAGAGACCGGATGTGTTTTTCCTGTCTGAAACACATCTAGGTAAAGTTAAGGCAGATGATCTGAGGAGGAAATTGAGGTGTGACCATTACAGTATTGATGAGAGTGATGGTCGCAGCGGTGGCCTCTTGATGCTGTGGAAGAAAGAAGTCTCGATTAAAGTTCAAGGGATATCAGAATACTTCATTGATGTTTTGGTTGACGATGGGAGAGAATGGAGGCTCACTGGAATTTATGGTGAGCCATGCTGGGAGGAAAAAGAGAAAACGTGGGAGGCATTGAGGTCTCTCAATAGTAGAATGCTTAAACCCTGGCTAGTCCTTGGAGATTTCAATGAGATTTTATTTCATTTTGAAAAGGAGGGTGGACGGCCGAGAGCCCAGAGATGCCTAGATGCATTCCATGGAGCATTGAACGAATGCAACTTATCAGATATGGGGTATAAAGGCGACCTGTTCACCTGGCAGAGAGGAAAAATCAGGGAACGGCTAGACCGAGGCGTCTCAAATATTCAGTGGAATGATATGTTTCCTGATGCTCAGCTTACCAACGGGGAGATGACAAAATCCGATCATCGGCCGTTGATAGTGGATACTGATGGGGCACCTCTTCCGAATGTGGGACAGCAGGGGGTCAGAAGATTTGAAGCTCGTTGGTTGAAGGAGGATACAGTGGAGGAGATCATCCAAGCAGCCTGGGCTCGTGCTGCTGCTCGGGGCGATCATCCCTCGTTGGCACAAAAAACTAATGATGTTCATGAAGAACTCCATTCTTGGGACAAACTCACGTTGAAGGGTCCGGCAAATAGAATAAAAAAATTACAACGGGATCTGGAACGAATACGCAGAGGTCCCTTGACAGACGATAATATTGCAGCTCAGAAGGAGATTCTTCTTCGACTGGAGTTGTTAATGGAGCAGGAGGAAATGACGTGGATTCAAAGGGCACGTGCGGACTGGCTGAGGCATGGGGATCGGAATACGAGTTTTTTTCATCAATATGCATCTAGCAGGAAGAAGAAAAATACTATCAGGGGGTTAGTGGATGATGGTGGTACACGTCATGAAGATAGCAGTACTATGTTGTCTATGGTGCAGAATTATTTTACTCAATTATTTCAGTCCGAAGTCCATGAGATTAATGAAGCTGTGCTGGGGCCAGTTCAATTGAGAGTGACCCCTGAGATGAATCAAAATTTGATGGCGCCTTTCTCGTATGATGAGGTAAAGCATGCTCTATTTAGTATTGGAGATTTAAAAGCCCCTGGACCGGATGGGCTCCATTCTATTTTTTACAAGAGGTTCTGGCACATGCTGGGGAATGATCTAGTTCAAGAAGTGCTGCAGGCGATAAACTCAGCAACTATTCCTGAAGGGTGGAACGATACCAATATTGTGATGATTCCAAAAGTGGATAATCCAGAGAAGGTGGCCCAATTCCGTCCTATCAGCCTGTGTAATGTTGTGTATAAGGTAATCTCTAAGATGCTTGCAAGACGAATGAAAGGAATTCTTCCTGAAATTATTAGTGGCAATCAGAGCGCATTTGTGCCAGGGCGATTGATAACTGATAATATTCTCATTGCCTATGAATGCGTCCATGCCATTAAGAAAAAGAAAGGCAAGAGAGGTTTGTGTGCTGTCAAGCTGGATATGCACAAAGCCTATGATAGAGTTGAATGGGGATTCCTGGAGAAGATGATGATTAAGATGGGATTTGACACCCGATGGGTGAGGTTGATAATGGCATGTGTCTCTTCAGTCAGATATTCGGTGCGATTTAACTCGATGGAAACAGATATCATAACACCCACAAGGGGGATTAGGCAGGGAGATCCCCTCTCGCCCTATTTATTCCTAATTGTGGCAGAAGGTCTCTCCTGCTTGATCCAGCAAGCGGAGGAGACTGGAGAGTTGGAAGGAATTAAAGTATGTAGAGAGGCTCCTGTGGTGTCCCACCTATTGTTTGCTGATGACTCATTGATCTTGATGAACGCAGATAAGAAGAATGCTGATTGCTTAAGGGGGATACTGAACAGGTACTGTCAAGCCTCTGGACAGATGCTAAGTGTAGCTAAGTCAAGCATATATTTCTCTGGTAATACAGATGTGGAAGTGAAGCTGGAAGTATGTGAGTCTCTTGATATTATGACTGAATCTCTCAATGACAAATATCTAGGACTGCCAGCATTGGTAGGTGCAGATAGAAGTGACTGCTTCAGACACTTAATTGATAGAGTTTCTATGAGGATTAAAGGATGGAAAGAAAAACTCCTGAGTATGGGTGGTAAAGAGATCTTAATCAAATCTATCGCTCAAGCTGTGCCAACATATGCAATGATGGTTTTCAAAATCCCAAAAAATATTTGCAAAGGGATGACTGATGCCATTTCGCAATTTTGGTGGGGTGACGACGATGACAAGAGAAGGATCCATTGGCAAGCTTGGTGGAAGTTATGTTTCCCAAAGGAGAAAGGTGGAATGGGGTTCAGGGATTTCCATTGCTTCAATTTAGCGATGCTAGCTAAACAAGCTTGGAGGTTACTGTATGATCCTGAGTCTCTATGTGCAAGGGTGTTGAGAGCTAAATACTATCCAGATGGGAGACTTCTCCAAGCTAAACCGAAAAGTGGGAGTTCCTACACTTGGCAAAGTGTACTTGCTGGTCTCGAATGCTTCAAGCAAGGTTATATTTGGCGTGTTGGTGATGGTACCCAAATTAATATATGGAATGACAATTGGATCCCAGGGAGCCATAATCTGAAAATCGTGACTCCAAGGGGTAATACTCTGGTTTCAACAGTAGATGAATTGATCAGCCCAATTGATGGAAGATGGGATGTGCAGCTGATTGAATCACTTTTCTGGCCACCTGACCAGGCCCGAATTCTTCAAATACCAATCCAGGCGGGGCGTGAAGATCTGGTCTCATGGCACTATAATCGCAATGGTCTATTTACAGTGAAGTCTGCATATCACTGTCAGTGGAAACATCAATTTGGAGCACGAAGCTACCCGGGGGTGCCAGGATCATCAGGGTCTAACTCGGTGTGGAAGAAACTCTGGAAGCTCCCAATCCCGAGCAAGATCAAGATTTTTGCATGGCGTGCCCTGCATGGCTGTATTCCCTGTCATGTGATTCTTGCAAATAAACACATCACTAACACTGTGAACTGCCCAGTTTGCGGAGTGGAGGCGGAAGACATAAGACATATTCTTTTTTCTTGTGGCCGAGCCAAGGAAATTTGGGCTTCACTGGGAATTGGACAACAAATTGAAAACTCCCTTATGGTCGATAGGTCTGGATCCTTGATCATGCAAGAACTTATTAAGAAGGGAGGTGAGGTAAATGAACTCAAGTTAGGCCAAGCTGAATTAATTTTGACAGGATGTTGGTATATTTGGTGGCAAAGAAGGCAGCTAGTTCACGGGGAAGATATCCAAAATCCATCCAGGACGGCGCTAGCCATTGCAGCAATTGCAACTAATTACTCCAGAGCACCAAAGAAAGAAGCAGTGATCAATCAAGGATGGCGCAAGCCCTCTGAAGGATGCCTGATGCTTAACGTCGATGGTGGGTATGATGATATGAAAGGTGCAGGAAGCACTGGTGCTGTTATCAGAGATGCTAGGGGAGGCTTTATCGCAGCATCACATAGCTATATGCCTCATGTTCTGGATGCAGCGACCTCAGAAGCAGCGGCACTCAGAGATGGGCTACTCCTGGCGGAACAGATTGGATGCAAATGTATTGAAATTCAGTCGGACTGCATGGAAGTGGTCCAGACAATGCAGGATGGAGGATTCTCGGCCACAGCCGCGGTGGCTATCTATGATGAGATCACTGATTTGTGGCGGGAATTCAGTGACATAGCGATTAGTCATTGTAATAGAGATTGCAATTCAGTTGCACACAGTTTAGCTAGGCAAGCTTTAATTCAGAAGAGTGCTCAGGTTTGGGTGGATGATCCTCCACCATCTATTCTAAACCTGCTTGTAAACGATGCCTCCATATTTGTGAATCAATAAAGTTTTGCCACAGTTTCAAAAAAAAAAGATCGAAATCAATTATTGCTAGCAGTAGGCTCCAAGTGCAGCTCGTAGGTGTTGATTTGCGAAAAGATTCGTGCGGCGGGTTAAACAAATACTTTGTATATATATACGTGTAGATGCATATTGTATAGATGTAAACTGGTTTCACCATTACTGCATATATAGATGACATGCCTGATCCTTGGAACATGGAGATGCATACTGTATAGATGTAAACTGGTTTTCCTTTACTGCATATATAGATGATGTTGATTGTTGTTGATCCATGATACTATTCTGAATTGTATTGGTCCTATTTGTTTTAGACTCATGGAGATGGATGGAGAAGGTTTCTTGTCAGAAATTCTCCTGAATTTGCAGGTGTCAGGCAGAACCTGTTGCCTGACGGTAATGACTGTGCTTTGGCGGCCGGCGACAAAGCTTGCAAGTATCTACTGATTGGAGGCGCCATCCTGCTTGTGGCCGGTGACAAAGCTTACAAGTATCTGCTGATTGGAGGCGTTGTCCTGCTTGTGTCAGTGTGCACTAGCTGAAAGCAGGTTGCAGCGCTGAGACTATCCGCACTCATATTCCTCTATTTTTCTACTCCATACATCCTGGTCATCAAGATTCTCTCCTCTATACTGATTTTTCCCGCACCCATCCATACTCTATATCATCCCCTATGCACGTGGGGCCCACTGATCAGGTATTTTTAATTACCTAAAATCCCACCGGCCTCCCTCCCACTCTCTCTCTCTCCCCCAATCCACGGCGGAGCGGCGGCAGGCGGCCGGACCGGCCCCGAGGCCGGGGCCGCGATGGCGGCGGACCTCCCTTCGTCCTCGCTTGCCGGGCTCCCACGCGCGGCAAGGGGCGGAATCCCCTTGCCCCGGCGCAGACCCCGGCCACCCTAACCCGGCCGCCTCCTCCTCCCCCCAGGCCCGGCGGTGGGAGCGGCCGCGCAGCGGCCCGGGCGTGCTGCTGCCTTGGTCGTCGGTGACCACTCTCGAACAGGCGGCGGTTCCTCTCAGCCTTGGCGGCGGTTCCTCTCCTTCTCCCCGGCGCGGCCATGCCTTGGCTTCGGCAGCGCCCGCTTCGGGCGCTTCCCTCTCCCTTCCCTCCTCCCTCCCCTCCTCCTCGGCGAGGACGAAGGGCGCCCGCCCCGCCCGCCACGGGCCGCGTAGCGTCACGCCCTTACGACGCCCGAGTTTGGCATTCGGCCGCTCGTTCGGGCGTTTGGCGTCTGCCGCTGCTTGCCTGCCCCGTCAGCCGGGCGCCACGGTATGTGCGTTTGGCGGACACCATACCATGCCCAGTGCGGATGGTCTGAGCCCCCTTGCATGGTCCTGTAGCTCGTACGACAAAAAAAAGCATAACAAGGGCCACCGCGCGCGATCCTGTTCTTCGATCGGCAGCGCGACGGAGGAGAGAAAGGATGGCTCACGTAGAATACCGATCAGGCAACATACGAAGACGTCGGGCTGTACCGGTCGTCAACAACCTTTACCTGGTGGGCCCTCCTTTTTTTGTTTTGGCAAGTTAAAAATAGGGAATTGTTGGAGACACCTTCTTTTTTACTTGGTATAATATTATTGCAACTTGCTAAAACACAATATTTGGCAAGTCATTTTTACAAAACTGTTGGAGATGCTCTTAAGTGTCAATAAGTCCGTGTATGATTTGGTGCGGTTTTAGTCCATATGCGGAAAGAAGACGTACTAGGCATCCATGTCACTGTGTGCATTGAATGTATAGCTAATTGGGACTGATCTTTTTTTTTATTGCCTCGCATCTGGGTACAGCTGTGGTATCTGCTCGTACAAACGCACACCCCACTCGACACACGCACACCACATACACCACATTTTGTACAAACAGACCTACAACTATACACAGATCGAAGACCGCGTCCTTCTTGAGATC
>JADLZL010007946.1:0-36115 GCA_015844335.1 Chrysopogon serrulatus
TTTATGCTGTGGCTGCCATGGCCGTGTTCATACAGAAGGAAGGTCTGAACGAGACAGACACGGAGAGAGGTGAACGTTGGAGCAGCGGAGCAGGCGCCAAGCGAGTAGTATTTATAGCCAAGCAGCCTTATTTGGAAGGGCAGATGAATATGCATGTAGTTTGGCAATGATCTTTCCTTTGGCCTCTTGTTTGGAAGCCAAGTGCGACTACCAGACGAATCGGGCAAGGAAAAAGAAAAGAAAAGAAACCGCGCGCGGACCTGTGGTGTGGAGAAAATGCCATTGGCCGTCCAAGTGGATAGGAGGCCGAGTCAGCAGGACCAGGGCCCCAATTCATGTGGGCCATAGTATATAGAATCAATAAAACCCCATAGAAAATTGGCACCCTTGTAGTCTCGTTGGGATTTCAAAACTTAGTGCCCAAAGTCTATTTCGAGAGAGACATTCACCGAGTCAGTTTTGCACAGGAGACGTCCGAAGTTCGTTAATCATATATGAAGCAAGGTCGATCGTATCTCATGTGCCGGACATTTCTTTTTGTCGTTCAGGTGACATTTATTTTTTTTTCATTGTTTGGCCACAAAATATTATAAATTATCTATAATGAGTTGCCTTTTTAATTATATATTTTATTCATGTACATGAACAAAATTCATTTGTCCCGAACTAATCATAGATCAGTTGGTTGATCTCCTCGTGGTAGAACTTGTTCATCTAGGTTCAAGTTCTTGAACTAGCACGGTGCTCGTATTTTTTTAGATTTATTCCAGGGTGCTTGTTTTTTTTAGATTTATTTCAGGATTAACAAAGACATTGTGCTTTTCGGTGGAAGACGATCCCTCTACAATTTTGGTGACTTCATGAATCTCGAGATCTGCCGTCCAAGTCCTTCGGAGGTACTCGGACCAGATCAACGCACGCACGCAAACTCTACACCTATGTGCTTCTTCGAAGACTAGATCGGCAAATCCTCGAGATTAATGAAGTCGGCTCCTTATTGATAGAAACATCGTCTACCACTAAAAGTAAAAGGCGCAATACCGTTAAATTATAGAATGTTTGCTCCCATAAGGAATCAAACCTAGAACTATAGGATTCCTCTAGAGGGGCCAGAGCTGAAGATGGGGAGGAAGAGCCAATAAAAAACAATAACAATTTTTTTTAACAAACGCTACTAGCTAATTTTTATTAACAAATGTTACCCAAAACGCCGATAGATTGATTAGTTAGAGAGAAATAAATGTGATATATACTAATGAAAATGTGAAACCAAGTGATAAATGATCACCACACAGTGACATCACTAGGCTTTTTTAGATGCTTCCAAATATATCCCTAGCTTATGTTCCACAACTTGCTAGAAACAGAGGCATTTCCATAGTACACTGGCGGCTGGTTTATTTTCTGCGAGCAAGTAGTGGATGTGGAACCATGCATATAATTAATTTTTCGCCCTAATCCACGCTAAAATACATGTGAAGTTCAGAAATCATAGTTGAGGTTAGATTTTGTTAGGACGGTTGTGGGAAAGGATATTTTATGAAGTCACCACAGTGAAAGTGCCACTGCTAGCTGTCGACATAGCTGGTAATTTGTCATTAGAAGCAACTAAGATGTCTGCAAGCTATTAATAGAAGTAGCACGTGGAGATTACTAGGATAGAATTGGACATGTTAGCGAACAACAAGCGGGTGCAAGTATGCAACAAAGGAGTGGATCCCACAACTTCACCCAAACTTTCAACAAGGGGTCTAGAGTATCTTTAAAATTCAGTACACCTCCCTCCCTCCACACCCCCCCCAAAAAAAACCAATAAAAAGGTATTGCTGAACTAAGTTTTTGTTATTTCAAATAGACACATAGATATTCAAGGTTTGAGAATGTAACTTTCAGCTTATGAAACTTAACCATGTAGGACAGAATTTAACAACTTTGCATACACAAACACACACAAATAATCATCATGGGCACCACCTACCGTACCCTCATGTAGCTAGGGAAAGATATAGCTCGATCTGGATCAAGCAAGAGAAACCATGAGGTATAAATCTATTCAATTAATTAGATAGAAGACTAGCTAGCAACTCCTGTGGATTTGTAGCCATGCATCGTATGAGGAAAACTGTTTTCTGATAGCGATTGCTTACCGTGTTTCATATTTATTGATCACGTCGGTAGTCCTATATATAGTTCCACACATGTTGCGCGCGATCACTATATTACACAATTAAATAGCAAGCTGTGCATTGAAAGCAATTGAAAACGATCGATCGCTGCATTATTTGACTATAAAAAATGTGCATTATTTTCTGAAGACAATTGAAGTATATATAATTCTTAGAGAGTGCCTGGGCCCAACATTTACTTTTTTTTTTTAAAAAAAAAATCAGTATTACCAGTTGTGTCCTTCAGCTGGCAAGCGCGCATACATCGTGATTCCTACTATCATCCTCGAGTTTGTGCTCTCCACTCCAAAGCAAGAGAGAGAGAGAGAGACAGAGAGAGAGAGACAGAGAAAAGTGACGTCGTTTATGTGCCCGTTTGGCTAATCGGTGCAGATCAAGCAACTCGAGAACGTGCTGTACTCCCTCCGTCCAAAAAAAAATACTGACGCTTTCACTTCCCGGATACAACGCTTGTAATTTTAATAAATAATAAATATCGTGGACAAGATCATAATTAGTAGATATTATAGGAAAGATCTAATCGGTGCAGATCAAGCAACTCGAGAACGTGTTGTACTCCCTCCGTCCCTAAATACTTGTCGCTTCGCTTCCCGAGATACAAATGCCGGCAATTTTAATAAATAATAAATATCATCGATTAGTATTATAATTAGTATTATCGGAAAGATCTTTGGATCTAGTTTTTTAACAAAATTATTTAAATATATAAATATTGTACGTATTTTCTATAAATCAAGTCAAAACTTGTGGCACGCATCCCTTTGGCGACATCTAAATAGGGACGGAGGGAGTAGATGCGTTTACAAATTTTTAGGGCTATCCGTACGTACGTATACGACTGTGCTTGTGCAGTTGTGCTTGGCTAATGGCTACTACGTACAATTTGCTATAATAATTTAATAAACGTACACTTGCTTATGTAAGAGCTGGCGTAGAAGTTGCAGCCATTCAGGTAAACGGATCTACATCACGTTCAGCCGTGCGGTCTTCGTGTCGCGTGGGATGGAGCGACTATTCTACGATTGTTCATTGTTTATTGAAAAGTTTTGTTGTTCACCAGCGCTGGGAGATTGAAATCATGAAGAAGCTGAGAAGGCCAGAGAGCCAGATCGATCATCTAGAAAGAAAGATCAGCCGATCGACCGAGAGTCTGTGGATAATCGATCGAGCTAGGTAGCGTACGTGCTCGATCGATCCATCAAGCCGCGATCGACTGGATCATCAATAATCTAGCTGGACAGCCAAATAATTTGGTGTGGCCAAGTGTATTTCTTGCTACGTGGAGAGCTTCCCGGCCAAGTGCTCGAAATGAATGGGAATTTAATACGTCGACAGGGACACGATGGAGATGATGGATAGGATATGATGATTTGCAGTCGAGTACGGCAACGATCCGGCCGGCCGGTGTCGTCCTCCGATCCGGGCGTTCGGCGAAGCGACCACGTCCTGCCGGTGGTCTCGGTCGGGTGGCCGGTGGCCACCAAAATTTTCTGCAAGGCGCGCGCCGGGGCGATGACGCTGTTCCCCCTCGATAGATCCGTACTCGCCATGGTCATCTGAATTGTCAGCGCAAATGTACTGTACTTTATTACTCTACATGCATGGTCGCAAGAATTGAAACATTTTTTTCAAGGATTTCCCCTCCTGTTTCAGTCAAAAAAAAAAAAAAAAACATGGCGCGCGTAAGCAAGAAATCTACGCGACGACCATGCGCGAACAAGCTTAAGGACCCGTGGTCCCTGTGAATACCCATCCACAAATCACAATCGGCCGCCGCCCGTGGCGACGCGTGGACGAACGCCTGCAACTTGTGGTCAAGTACGTCTGCAGGTTATGAGTTGCACGAGGCAGAAAGGCAACACGGTCGTGGACGTGTCACACATGATTTCCGATCCCAAGTTCATGGATAGGCACTAGACAATAGAAAAGTGAGATGACCTTGATCCTGCGTGGGCAACCGTCACACGAAAAGTTCCGATCGAAGCCAAGCAACGAGGTTAATAAGTAGGCAGTACTAATCCGCCGTTTCTGGCGTGCACATCTTTCGGTTTTCCACCAACATCTTGTATAGTACTAGCATATACTACTACTACTACTAGTATATATGCATGACGTCGTCATTTCCTCCATGTGGTTGAACCGTATATGGAGTATGGACCGACAAGGAGCCGTGTAGTACAGACCTGCCGACGATCAGACACTGCCGGCCGGTCTCTTCATGTTCTTGATAACTCGTGGCTCACGGTTGCTGAAACTCCCGCGCCTTGGAACCGTACCTTGTTACGGCTAAGTTTCGTTGCGTGTCAAGCGTCACAAGTGAAAGTTAAATTTGCCACATCCTACGTAATGCTGGGAAGTTTCATCCTTAGCATTTATATATATAGTCATCAACATCCAACAATTATATACAGTATATTTTTATGCGGTTGACCAATACATTATACACCACAAAATGAACACGATCATCATTCCTTTAAAATCCTGTAAAAAGGGGAAAGGAAAAATCAACACCTGCTCACTGTTGTCAGAGCCTCGGAGGGCCTCAAGAGCCTGCTCATTGAGCCCAGCTCAATAGCATTAAGTGGGCCTACGGCCTAAGCCCATATAACTGCCTGCAGTTCCTGGGCCACTGAATCACACGCACGGCGAGGCCGAAACTAGCCTTCCACTCCGACGACCGACTCGTCGGCGGCATCCCGGACCCCGAGCCGACCGCCGCGTCCGGGAGCGTCGCACTTGAATCGGTCAAGTCCACCCCGCGTCGGGCGGAGTCCCACTCCCATCTAATCCCGAACCAACCCGCGGGGTCGGGGGCGCCATGAGGAAGACCTTCTGCTTCGGGGGCAGCCGCGTGGCCAAGACGATGTCGGAGCGGGCGCCGATGGTCGACGGGTGCGTGTTCTGCGACATCGCCCGCCGCGCCCCCACCTCCACCACCGCTCTTCTCTACTCCGTTCCGTACCGCTGTCCCGTGTGCCTCCTCTGATCTAGTGCTGCTTTGGCTGCAGAAAATGTAAATCCCTTTTTGTTGTTTTTGTTTTCCCTATGCGCAGGATGACAAGGTCGTGGCCTTCCGCGACATCAACCCGTCGGCGTTCAGGTACTTGCTGAGGAGTTGTTCGTTTGTACAGCTCCCTGTTTGCTTGGATTGGTCTAGATGTCACGTTACGAGTCGTCGGACGAACTAGGTTGTGGGTTCATTTCGTCGAATACCTGGCGAGCATTGCGAGCAATGTTTTTATTTTTAAGGGAAAGGTGGAAGTATTCGATTGGACCTTATTTTTCTGTCTGCTAGGCTTCTACGTTCTCTGTGTGCTGTGTGCCTGTAATCCTTCATTTAATTCATTGCCTTAAGCCCTTAGCTTGTCGTTTGTTCTAGGAATTGCTGTGTGATCCTGAAGCTATTCGTGGGCTTAGATTATGTCTCCATTGTTTTCGTTCACTTTCACAGACACATATTGTGCTGTTCCTTATTATGGGCATGTTCAGCTGTGATAGCTGTGGCAGAGGCAGCGCTGCTTTGCAGCCACAGTTCTCTATACACAAAACAAACAACTGCAGCCACTGCTGCTTTGCAGCAATGCTAGACGAACATGCTTATCAGCTGCCATTACTTCTGACCATGCATACTAATATGAGTTTGGGTATCCTGTCAAACACTAACTCATAAGTGCTCCTTTGGACATTGCGCCGAGCGCTACTAGTAGTAGTGCTGAGGTGCTGAACTTCTGCGTTTATATGAGCAGAAGCATCACATTTCCTTGCAAGAAGTTGTCAGGGAAAGGAATATTTTCACAAGAAAGTATGAGCATTTTACTATTTATCCGGGACAACATATTGTATATCTTTATAATAGGGTGTTCTAGTTTCATGTAGTAATGCACAGTTGGTTTTACAATTGAAAAATAATAATTTGTGAGAAGTACATAATGCCATGATGGTGATGCAAACAGCATGATATATTGAATTCTTCTTGTGTTCTTGCTGGCTTTGTGTTTGATAAGCATTAGGTGTGCTAGAACGATTTTTTTCTCATGATTTACTCATAGGCTAAACATGAGCTCACTTCTCATATTTACAACTAGAAGAAATTATCAATTCATTATTGCTATTTTTAGTACTCGTACCTCATTATGCTTTCTTTTTCTTTTTTTTTTTTCTTGTTTGGCTTCATCTCCAACCTACCCCAACTTGCTTGGGACTATCTTTCTTGTTTAATATCTTTTTCTGAGAGCTTGTACTTCTACTGTTATACATGCCCAAATTATTTGCCTGAATATTTTGTTTTGTGATGTATTATGCTGTGCAATATTTGTAGGCACTATCTTGTCATACCCATCGATCATATACCAACTGTAATTAGCCTCCGCAAAACCAAAGATGACCACCAGTTAGGTGGGTACCCTCTGGTTTCTTTCATTTCATCATATGAACCTGGTTTGATGCTGCATTTCACTATGCATTTTAGTGCTACCCAGACTTGAAGAGTGAGCTGTTGCGTTTCTTTTGTTGTTGTTTTTCAGTCAGCCACATGGTGAAGGTGGGGAAAGATTTGCTCAATCAAGATGCTCCCAATTCTGAGGAGCACAGGTATTGCCAAAGCCCAAATGGAACATATATGATCTTTTGTGCTGCATACCTTCTCCAAAGCTGTCCAATATGCTTGGAGCATTTTGAATACGTCGTATATCTCAAGAGTCAAGATACTTACATATGTGGCCTGCATTGTAGGTTTGGGTTCCATCAGCCCCCATTTAATAGTGTCGATCATCTTCATCTTCATTGCCTGGCACTGCCATTTATGCCCAGGTATATTCCTATAATAGTAAGACTGATACTTTGAATCAGAGCTTTTTTTTTAATTGCCATCTAAAATTATTTGCGCCACTTCATATAACAGTTGGAGGCAAGTAAAATATACCCCTCTGGGACCCCTAGGTGGATTTATTGAAGCTGAAAAGCTGCTGGAAAGAATAAAACCAGAAGCAGAAGTATACAGTTAGCATTGATATTTTTACTAATATCTGCTATCCTCTTATTTGAATTATCGTGTATTATTTATTGGTCAATAGCTATTTGTAGCCTGGTTGTGTGAGTATTTTGTCTCTTCCCTCTTCTGTAATCATCTGATAATGCAGAACTAAACGATCCTAACTACTGTAGTAGTTAAACTAAGCTTTCATTCCGTGGCTATGTATTCAAATTTAAATAAGCGTCCATCACCCCAATATGCACAGGACATACTTGACGACTTTAGTAGGTTAGAAATCTTAGCGTATCCTTTGTGCTTCAAGAACTGTAAATCTGTAACTCAGTCAAATAGATGCTAATGAGCAGCATATAAATGTGTGGTAGAACTTTGTTGTTAAGTTAGGAAGTTAACTAGTACTTGGCTGGAGAATGTGATAAAGAACTAAGAAACAGACGTGCTATGAGCCCTATGGTTGTACTGGTGTTAACTGGAGGTTTCTTTGATCAGCTCGCATATGGCTGACTCTGAACTGGAGTTTCCTTTTGGGTCTGACAGGCTCTATATAGCATGTAATAAAAAGGAACACGGCCGTTGCATTCGGTTCATGTCATGTTGTGGCGTCATCATAGTTAGGCAGTAGCTATTGCCATTTGATTGCTTCCAGTTAGCCATCGCTATTATCATATGATTGCTCCCAGTTAGTCATCACTGTTTCAATTAATCTTGGGCCTTGTAAAGAAATGCATCTTGTATTCCTGTACTCTAAATCCATCCTCTGAAAGGAATATTCCGTTTTGGTCATCAAGATTTCATCCTCTATACTACTTTTTCCCGCATCCATCCATTCTTTATATTCATCCTATCTTAATAGGACCCACACGTCATCTCCTCTCTCCTCTCTCTCCCCTCCCCTTCTCTCCCACCCGCGCGAGGAGCTCCCTCTTCTCTCCCCACGGCGTCGCGAAGAGAGCAGACGGCCTGACCACGGCGCGCTCCCCACTCTCTCCCCGACTCCTCCCACGGCGCGCTCCCACGCGTAGCCCGGCGGCGCGGGCGGCTCTCCCACTTCCCCGCTTCCCCGCCCCCGCTGCCTCGCCGCGGTGGGGCGGCCGGGCGGGTGGCGCGGCTCGGCGCGCTGTGGTGGCCGGGCGGGGCGGACAGCCGCGGCTCAATACAAGGCGGGGGCGGGCGGCCCGCGGCGACCTCGCCGGCCCCGTCCCACCCTCCGCAGCGGGCCCTTCTCCCTCTCCCTCTCCCTTCCCTCTCCCGGCCGCGGCCGTCCACCTCGCGGCGGCATCCACCTCCCGGGCGGCCGGGCGTCTCTCTCCGGCGGGGCGCGGCTCGCCGGCTCCTCGCTCCGGGCGGACTACCTCGGCGGGCGGTTGACGGCGAAGCGGTGGCCGTGGACTTCCCCGCCCTCTCCTCTCTCCTCTCTGCTCGCTCGCCTAGGCCCACGCGCGGGGATTCCGCACGCCCGCTACGACGCCAGATTTGGCGTCGGGAGCGCGCCTTCCCGGATGAGGTGGCAATTTCACGGACCGCGCTGCGGCGGTTTTCATCCGCCAAACCGTGTCCCGGACGCGTTTACCGTAGCCAGTGCAGATGGTCTGAATGCATCATTGGAAGAAGCGGACACCTCGGCCATGGTGATAGGCACGGAAACCTGCACTCCTGCAGCGATATTTGGGGAACACTAATAGTTGTTTGCCCCATTTTGAGATATATTTTTTATTGCATAAACTCTTTCCGTCCCATGAACTTTATCGTTAAAAAACTGTGTTTCTCTCATAAACACGGTTTTCAAATGACAAACTTCATGGGACGGATGGAGTAATTGCCATGGTCTTCTGGTGTTGTTCGAGTGTCTACAGCTACTTGCTACGGCTTGTGTTGCCCGCGGCTGCCAGAGTTGTGTATTGTTGCGGCATGATGCCGTATGATTACTGCTTAACACAATGTCTACAGACTACAACAAATCATCTCCTCAGAAAAATTTTAAAATACATGTCATGTCTAATTGTTAGGTGTTCTTTCCCTGAAAATAATGTGGCCGCCTGCACCTGCTTCCATCACCACCAGGCAAGCAGGAAACCAGGTAATGATGATACTTTTGTATAGTAGAACAAATTGGTTGATTCCTATATGATTGCAAGCAAACAAATACAAATGATGGACGTTTGTACCTCTTGCCTTCGCTTTATTCCAAAGCAAAATGCATGCCTTCAAAAAGCGTGCTGTTTTACAAATTTTGCTTCTGCCGCACTTCGAAGTGACCAGTAGCACATAGTATTCCAGCAAAGTACCCAAGATTTTCCAACTCTCTCAGCTAGTCAGCTGTAAGAGTACACGTTCGGGTTTCTTATCACGGAAAAATGCCATCTATAGCAGGCTTCGTGTCCCATGAGCCAAATCATGATACAATCTAAAGATGATGGCCCATAATGTGTGTTCTGCACTTCGGTTGCAATCGCTCGGTTTTTTTGGAACGTTATACGTTCGCTAGTTTTCGTGCACGCAAAGTCGGACAATCTTTGAAGTGTCTCGCCTCTTTGCCAGTCGGACAATCTTTGAAGTGTCTCATCTCTTTGCCTTTGCCATTTTCTTTACTCGTCAGTCGTCATGTTCAATGGCTCCTCGCAGTGGGTTCGTTATCCCCTTGTGGTAAGAGTTTCGGATATGCAAAGAATATTGAGTGCATGACACATGTAGCTACAAACAACAGTCGGACTTCTTTCTATAGCGTCTTCCAGCTGCTTTCGGCTTTTGCATTCGTGGCTGTGGATTTGTGGTGTGTGGACCAACAAACCAGAGCAGTATCAGGCTCTAACCTCTAGGCAAGCAAGCGTCCATCGGCCGGGGCCCTCGAGCACGGGCCGCGCGGCCCACGCCATACTGCAGCCACCCAGCTTGGCCAGCTATCCACAGCTGTTCTCCTCCGGCCGGCGTACGGTCCCGTACCGATCATCATCACGTCATACTGTACAGTATAGTACATTGATTGAAATCGTGAAAGCGGGCGGAGTCAGGGGCAGCGTCGCAGAGACGCAGAGCTGCTCGTACGGCATATGTCCAGATGTCCTCCACCATCGTTGCTTCCGTTTCCCTGACGCGTTGCTGCAACCCGGGCCGGCCTCGACCGCCGTCTGTTGTCGTTGTGGCTCAAGTTGGCAACGG
This sequence comes from Chrysopogon serrulatus, assembly GCA_015844335.1. Classification (NCBI taxonomy): domain Eukaryota; kingdom Viridiplantae; phylum Streptophyta; class Magnoliopsida; order Poales; family Poaceae; genus Chrysopogon; species Chrysopogon serrulatus. Next base: position 10,333 of record JADLZL010007946.1, read on the forward strand.
GAATTCCCCGTCGGGGAATGCCTCTTCATCCCCATCCCGCGGGGGCAAAAATCCCCATCCCCGTCCCCGCCAACGCTCACGGGGACGCTTTCTTCCCCATCCCCGTCCCCGCGAGGGGAAAAATCCCCGTCGGGGATCTCCGTCCCCGCATCAATTCACCGTCATTTATGAATTGAGTTCATTGCCATTTGCAAGATCACTACAGCTGACCGAGCGGCGTGACGGCTCTGTGGAGGATGGGGTTGGGGATGGGGAATTAGGGTTTGCTAGTTGGATGATGCCTTATATGCTCGACGCTCTATTGGGCCTTTACATGGGCCCTTTTGCACGCTTCACGGGCGGGGATGCGGGGATCGGGGTCGGGGACATGCCAATCGCCCCCCGTCCCCGCCATCCCCGGCAGGGGATAACTTTCCTACCAATTTCATCCCCGTGGGGATCAATTCTCCTCCATCCCCGTCCCCCTAATGCAAGAATTCCCCACGGGAATCGGGGATCGGGTCCCCATTGCCATGTTGAGTTGTGGCGGCATGGGAATCTCGAGACAAAGCGACGCGATGGAGGAGGAAGATGGTGAGCCTCGCCTTGCTCTCGGGCGTGCGTGCGTGAGTGAAGCTTGCCCATTTCTCGGCGTATTGCGTACTATACAAGTACATGCGGACCCCACTACAAAGCCTCCCGAAGTCGTTTCTCCGGATCCCATATCGCTAGTTGCACGAACGCTTGTCTTCTTCTCGCCGCAATTCGACGAATCTCTATATACGAAAGCTGGAACAAAAGAGGGCCAGGGAGAGTGGCCACGTCGTCGGCGATTCCCGGATCTAGCCAATTCCGGTCATTTTATAAAAAGCCCTCTAGCTTTTCATAATAGAACCCGCCGGCCCAGCCTTCTCTCACAAAAAACTTCCAAAAGGCCCTCCCGACTTTTGACAAATGAACCCGCCGTCCCACGCCGGCTTCCCCCATGGTCGGGCCTTTCCATGGGCCGGCCTGCCTCCCCGTTCGGGCCATTTTTGGCCGATATTGAGGCTCGATGGGCTGGATTCGCCCGACGTCGTTTTTCTATTTTCCTCAATTTATTATTTCTCTAAAATGACTGAAATTTTGTAAAAGCCATAACAAATCAAATAAAAATCAGAAAAATACAAAACCAAGTTTGTTGAACTCCACATAACTAGCACTACAATCTAAACATATAATATCGCATACTTTATTGTAATTTTATTGCTACAAATATAGTTCTAGATTTATCTATAGTTTTCTAAAAATAATTAATGGACTCAGTTTCTTCATTTAAATTGCTATGAAATTTTAATCGTACCATACCTATACCACGTATAAAAATAAAACTATTCCTTATTATTAAAAAAAAAAAACCTCCCATTTACTCATGAAATGCTCCCTCTTAAAAAAAAATACTTCAAACATATATTTCCCTATAATAAATATAGAAAAAAAAAGACATTTCTATTTCAATACCTAAGTTAAAAAACAACGGATTTAGCTTACCTACGTTGCTTAAAAAAATGTACACCTATCGTAAACAAAATCTGCAAAAAACTATAATACTATGACGATGGAATACAGGCCCTAAGCGGCAACGCCGCGTGCATTTCTAGTCGATTCGACTCGGCGTTTAGAAGGTCCAGACCAGTGATGAACGTGATTTGAAATTTGAATCTGTATTTCACTATTTGGGATCTCAGAACTCAGAAGGCGAGTCCTGGAGAGCAAGCAGTTAGCTTGCGACACAAGCAGGAAAGGAATGCAACCAACGGCCCTGCTACATTAACCACCACCTATTGTCTCGTATAGTTTACGTTACACAAGTTGTAAACGCTACAAGGACGCATGTCCGTAATGTACCTTGCGGAATGCGTATTTCAAATGGGACCCGTACGTTGCTACAGTAGGGGAGCGCATCGAACAGGGGAGGACAGGACGCTGCGGCCCAATCAAACGCGGCAACAACATCTTTTTGCATGTATGCAGCGTGCCTTCACAACATGTAGAAATGCAAAAGCAAAATCTTGCGCGATACTACTTGGTTAGCGCACCGGTTTCAGCTCACTGTGCTCACGATAACGCTGCCTGCCATGATGGCGCCTAATAATTCACTGGACTGACACTATTCTGAGGAGAAAGATTCAGTCGAACTAATCCACTTCGGTGGGTCCCTTAATATCCTATTGATATTGATGACTTCCTTTCGGCTCTTGTATATCTCTTCGATTTATTTGGCTTGCTGCTTGCATCGTCTACGGTAGTAGTCCCCACGTATTTTCCTACAAGAAAAGAGGGGACCAGAATTATGGGGTTTACCTAAACACGAGTAATTATTCGTTCTGTTCGCTTGTTTTATCAGTCGGTTTATCAATCATTTCGAACAAGATCACCGATTTATGTGACCAAATTTAACACACCGACTATCTCTATGCAATGCAATATGCATGTGTCCTTATGAAATTTATGAGGACTTTAGTTTTATGTACCACTGTATGTTGTAAAAGCTTTCTTTACTTCAATCAAATGCATAGCTGTCCTTGGCTCCTTGCTACGAAGTACAAACTCAGAAACTATTTTTTTTTAAAAAAAAAAGATCAGGAACTAGTACATCATATTAGAATTAGAAGTACGCAACTTTTTGGTGCCCACGCAACAACCTCTGGAGCATATGTACGTACATCGCCCATGTAGTGACGTATCTATATATATATGGTACTGCTACATGCATCCCAGTACGCCTAGTACAGCAAATTCAGCGTTCGGAGGATAACCATCACCATTTCCACTCGAGAGTCGAGAATTGTGTTAGAGGCGGCCGGTCGCCCACGACACGAGACCAATCGATGAGATTAGCCAGAGCTGAATGACGACCCCCCGTCGCGGAGGTCAACCAGCCGGTGGCAGCCGCAGTGCCACTTCCCGACATCACCGCGCTCCTCGCTTCACTCTTCCCCCTGCCGGTGCCGGCCTACCCGACTGCTCCGCCTGCACAGCAATTGGACGATCCACTCCCGGACCTCCGCCGACTGCCCGGCCACCACACTTCCAGGGTTCAGGCACAGCCACGCCCGCGACCGTGACCCGCCTTTGTCCACGCACGTCGAAGCCAAGCGGCCGCCGTGCCTGCGTGGCCTCCATGCACCATCCCCCGGTCCCCTGCCCGCCGGCCGGACGGACTGCGCCAGTCCCAGTCCCACCGTGGCGCGCGATAAGATTCGCCAGCCGGCCCCAGTCCCGTCGCACCGTCTCCACGCACGCTTCAAAACCCCCCGCAAAACCTCCCGAGTCCACCGTCGGCCGTCGCCACGCCCCCAAAACACCGAGGAATTCCCCGCAACCGCAAAGCGCCACAGCCATCAGCCATGCGCCTCCTCTGCTGCTTGGCCGCTCTCCTCGTCCTCGCCCTCGCCCTCCAGCACCAGTGCCAATGCCACGGCCTACTCCTCCCGCTCACCAACACGCTCTCCTCGCTCCCCGGAGCCAAGGCCAACGACACCGCCACGCCCGTGCACCGCCTCCTCCGCGCCTCGTCGCTCCGCTCGGCCGCGCGCCACGGCCGGCACCGCGCGCGCAGGAGCCCGCTTTCACCGCCGCCTCCAGGTCCCGGACGCCACGGCCACGGCCGCCAGCTCTCGCTTCCGCTCTCCCCGGGCAGCGACTACACGCTGTCCCTGTCCGTGGGGCCGGCGTCCGCCGCGGCGCCGGTGTCGCTCTTCCTCGACACCGGCAGCGACCTCGTGTGGTTCCCCTGCGCCCCCTTCACCTGCATGCTCTGCGAGGGCAAGCCCACGCTGGGCCCGCCGCTGCCGCCGCCGCCGGACTCCCGCGGCGTCCCCTGCGCGTCGCCGCTCTGTTCCGCGGCACACGCGTCGGCGCCGCCGTCGGACCTCTGCGCCGCGGCGCGGTGCCCGCTGGAGGACATCGAGACGGGCTCCTGCGCCGCGCCGTGCCCGCCGCTGTACTACGCGTACGGGGACGGCAGCCTCGTGGCGCACCTCAGGCGCGGCCGCGTCGGGCTGGGCGCGTCCGTGGCCGTCGGCAACTTCACCTTCGCCTGCGCGCACACGGCGCTGGGCGAGCCTGTCGGGGTGGCGGGGTTCGGCCGCGGCCCGCTCTCGCTGCCGGGCCAGCTCTCCCCGCAGCTCTCCGGCAGGTTCTCCTACTGCCTCGTGTCCCACTCCTTCCGCGCCGACCGCCTCATCCGGCCGAGCCCCCTCATCCTGGGCCGCAGCCCAGACACCCCCCGCCGCCGACGCCGCCGCGGAGACGGACGGCGGCTTCGTGTACACGCCGCTGCTCCACAACCCGAAGCACCCGTACTTCTACTCGGTGGCGCTGGAGGCCGTCTCGGTAGGCGCGACGAGGATCCAGGCCCGGCCGGAGCTCGCGCGCGTGGACCGCGCCGGGAACGGCGGGATGGTGGTGGACTCGGGGACGACCTTCACCATGCTGCCCAACGAGACGTACGCGCGGGTGGCCGAGGCGTTCGCGCGCGCGATGGCCGCGGCGGGGTTCGCGCGCGCCGAGCGCGCGGAGGAGCAGACGGGGCTCACGCCCTGCTACCGCTACGCCGCGTCGGACCGCGGCGTGCCGCCGCTGGCGCTGCACTTCCGGGGCAACGCCACGGTGGCGCTGCCGCGGAGGAACTACTTCATGGGGTTCGAGAGCGAGGAGGAGGCGGGAGGGGCCGGGAGGAGGGACAACGTGGGGTGCCTCATGCTGATGAACGGCGGAGACGCATCGGGGGAGGAGGGTGATGGCGGGCCCGCCGGCACGCTCGGCAACTTCCAGCAGCAGGGGTTCGAGGTGGTGTACGACGTCGACGCCGGCCGCGTTGGGTTCGCACGCCGCCGGTGTACGGATCTGTGGGACTCGCTGTCTCGCCGGTGATGCTTGCACTCTCCAGTCTCCACTTGTATCATCACCTAGACGTAGCTTTTTTAGCATGTGCTGGTTGTACTTGTACAGAGCCACTGCCGCCGCGTGTGTTTAGTGCCATGTAGTTGTTGTATGTTTAGGGATATCTTCGCTTTCTTTGTAGTTTTTGTATGTTGAAGTATCTTCTTCGGTCTCTCTCATCATGTCGTTCTTGTAGGTAAATGAAATGAAATCTTTTCAATTTGTCTGTGAAACGAAACGCATATGGGGAAACCTGTGTTCTTGCCAAGATCGAAAAGGACTCCACGGGTTGCTAGCAACAGGGGGACACCAGTAAACAGACGCGAGGCTTTGGCACATTTGGTGAATCATTGTCCTGCTGTCTGCTGATGCTGTTGCAGGTTCCGTTTCCAAATTCCGAGATCTGTCCGTGATGGTTATGGAGAGCAACAGCATTCGAAAAAAACACCTTAATGAATGGATGATATGGCTGCGGCGTCCTAGTACGGACCACGGGAGTGGCTGCGCACGTGTGGAGTGGTGAGCCGAGCATGAGCTGGCGGCCTTTGTCTCCTGCTGGAAAGGCAGAGCGAGGTTCTGATATGGTATACGTACTACTAGAATTTGCGTGGTCCACGTGCGTCAGAAACGTCTGGAGAGTGGAGGTGTCCCAAGTTACAGTACGAGTACTCATCTTTAGCCTAATGATGACTCGTAATTCGTGGATAAGGAAGGCTCTGGTTGGGGTTAGCCTAATGACTGGTGTCCGGATAAGCTTTACCGTAAGCCTTTTGCATTGTACTACGCCTGCGTCCTGGCGCCTGTATGGCTAGGCTGGCTGCTGGCAGCGCACTGCGCACATTTGTGCACTCGTGCCGTGTTCTGGCTGTGTGCGTAAGGAGCTGAATTGGATTCACGGGTCAACTTTAATACATATAAGCTCCTTACGCACAGCCTGAATTTTGGCCATGGGAGTCAATGCCTTCAGACCGCAGTAAGGCGATTAGAGAATGACCCACCGTAGGGGGATTAGAAAGGAATTCGAGGTCATGGATATTTCTAGCGATCTCAAACTTGCAACAAGTTAGTACTAGTGCATGACAGGGATGACAGGTAGTAGTAGGGATGACAGGGCACTGATGTTGCAAATGCATTTTACCATTTTCCAGGGCAATGTTAGTAATAATTTGTGCTCATATATTCAGGTAAACCCAGTCACGCTCCTGAATGCACTATTATAACGCTACGTTAATTATTTTATTATTTCGATTCTCGATTTCAGTATTACAAGTTTCCTGTATTTTTCATGCGGAGGTGAAATAAGTAGGGAAGGTGCAAATCCTGCCAAAATCATCATGCCATCGCAGGGCGCATCCGCAGGTCTAGGGAAAGACAAATATGCACACGTGGGCCGAACCGGCCCAGTTCACGAGGGCCAGTTTCTGTACCAGCCAGCCCACGCAGACACGAGGCCGCTAATTCCCAGCGTGACGGCGTGGCAGCAAAACGGGTTGGGATCGGTTTCCGCGACGGCGATGATGAGGTCGGCGACGTTGGCCGCCGTCGCCATGAGCCGCATCACCCTGTCCATCCGGATCCTCCGCACCTCCTCCTCCTTCTCCTTCTCCGCGTCCCCGTCCCTCAGCAGCTTCCTCTCCCGCCGCAGGCCCCGCCTGATCACGATGAGGTCCATGGCGACGAAGAAGACGTAGCCGACGGCCTCGCCGAAGGCGGACACGTAGCTGGCCCGGCGCGCCAGCCAGGCGTCGAGGACGCCCACGCGGGACAGCCACGCGAAGTGGTCGAAGAAGAAGTAGACCATCTCGCCGGCGTTGGCCAGCACGGCGAGCGCGCCGAACTCGCCGGGGCTCCGGCGCAGCGCGTTGAAGCCGGTCAGGAACCGGCCCGACCGGAACGCCTTGCGGCTCAGCCCGGACGCCGTCTCCCAGCTCTTGGCGCGCTGGGCGAGCTCCGGGAGGGAGGAGGACTCGGCGCCCCAGTGTGCCAGCTTGGACACGTACTGGAACGTCTTGACCAGCTTGTCGATGCCATCGCGCTTCGCCAGGAACACCACCAGCTTGTCGAGCGTGTCGCCGGTGCTCATGGCGCGCCACGCGACGCGACGGCTGGCTGGCTAGCTAGCGAGACGAGTAGACGCTGGCTGGGGCTTGGCGAGAAGGAAGACGACGACGCGTGCGCATACAAACATGGGTGAGGGCGTGAGGCTGGAGTGGGAAAATGGGCGTGTGGTTTGGCTTCGGATAGAGGCCCTGACGGGTACTTGGCCAGGATGCGTTTGTGCTCAGCTCCAGCCAGCCTCCAAACCAGAAGTGTTGTTTTCTGGTGGTGATGAGGATTCAAGAAAGGATGAGGAGCGGGGACGGGGGAAGCCATGTAGCAGGAAAGCTCCCCTCAGCTTTGTCTGCTTCCTTGATTGGTGCCTGGCTTTGTTGCGAGCAGATGGAATGAACGGTAGCTGTGGGTGGCTGCAGAGTAAAGCTGACAGTGGGTTGAGATCCAAACCAAACCCGCACCGATCCGTGTATGTATATTTAAAAATTAAATCCAAACTAAACTAGACCGTGACTTCAATCATCCACACCAAACCAAACTACTTGTACATTCAACCCATTAAAATACATTTTCAACCCACCAATTCACTGGCACCTCATGCTATTGTTTATATTTAGTCATAAGCAAAAGCAAAAAATAAATAGATAGAATAAAAACTCATTATTAATTCTATTATTGATAGTCAAACCAAATCAGCCTTACTTTAATAGGGTCCAAACCAAACTGCATAACAAATTTCTTTACTGCGTTTTTTCACCCCAAACCAATAGCCAAAAAAAAAAACCAAACCAAAAAACCAGACTTAACACAAACCATTGTCAGGTTTACTGCAGAGTGCCCCTGCAAGACGCAAACAAAAAAAAAGCAGGGCAACAAAGGCTGCTACGGCAGCAGCCGCTTTGCCAGCCAGATTCTAGAATCTGTATCCAAAATATTGTTCTCTTGACCGCCGCATGCATCGGCCATAAATCTAGAGGTTTTGTTGGGACCTCGAAACACCGAAGACAAATGGCAGTCATAAAGTTAGAGCTATACCCACATCCAACAGAACTTGAGGCCAGTTTAAATGCCTTTAGCTGCCAAGAAGGTTCATTCTTCACCTCTGCAACATCTTGATCACTGTGGTGAGATTCTTCTGTGTCAATAGATCCAACAACACCTGTCGTCTTGATGATGCTGGCATCATCCTCAGCACAGGCGTATGGAAAGGAGTTTTCCCATGACAAATTCTTGGTGCACAACAGCACAAGATTTTCTAAATGGTCTGATCGCAAGGGGTTCAAGTGAATAGACCTTGGCAAATTAGTCTGTCCACCCTCATGAAACCTCGTCCATAGTAGGCTTTATCAGGAGAGAAATATGCTATTGCTTAAAAACAAAATGTTTCAACTCGGTCCTGTTCTTTTCCACTTGAAGCCAGTCGTTTGGGCAGCTGTTGTAGCTTCAGTGAAAATCAGCATCGACAGCGCTAGCAAAAAGCCAGTCGAACACTGCTAGCTTCTCAATATAAAATGGCACAATTCCATAAGAAAATGGTCCAGCATTATGACCAAAATGCTTGTTTAAGAGAAATTTATTCCAACGTCATGAGAAAATATGTTCCAACATCACAAGAAAAGCGTTCCAATATCACAAGAAAATTGGTATAGATTCAGGAGAAAAATTCTCACGACATATTTCTGTGAAACAAAAAAAATTAATTGATTGGAACACAATTTTTAAAACATCGATAACAAATTTATCTAGGCCATTGAAAAAATAGAAAAATGGCTTGACCAGTGGATAAAACGAGAAAAGAATAATAAACCAGTTCAACTTTTCAAAAAAGAAGAAAGAATGGACCAGTTTCATGGGCCGTTCTCATATCGAACCGGCAGAAGGAAAAACGAAAATAGGCCCGTTAGGCGTTAGCCATGGAATTGCTCTTCTGCGACTGCGAGCTGTTTTTCTTGGTCTTCTGTTCACCTCGCCTGGCCCGATAGCTGACTAGCTGTACACTCCGATTCGGCCGCTTTCTGCATCAACGGCGACAAGAGGAGCAACCGAACACGGCGGCCGCCCTACTCCCAGCTGCCCCCGTCTTCTTCGGACCCTTTGCCGGCGACGAGCACCCACCGCGCCATGTATGCCCTCCTCCCTGTGCAAAACTGAGCACCCGAACCCTAATTTAAGCTATCTGTATTCGGATCTGATCTAATCACATGCAGGTCTGCTAATTCTGTCATTACACCTAGGCAGTTTATGAACCTCAGCAGCCAAGGGATCAGAAGTGGTGGTGATTAGTCAGCTATCACACAGGTCCTGAATTTCTTGACGTGCAAATCGGGTATTATGCTGGGTTCTGATTTGTCGTTGCTACAGCTATTTTTTCTCAGTTCTGTTGAGAGAGACTCAGTGTGGTTAAACTTCATTTATGTTTTTTTTAGTACTGTAATCAATCTGTCATATCCATTCGTGCTTATTAGTAAGTAAAGGATTTCTAGTAGCATCAGTTCATTCAACATTTGGTAAATCCTATCAGTTACAGAAAATGTTACCTTTTAATGCTTCGCCTGGCTCTTGAATAGTATTTTATTGGAATTACCTAGTTAGTCGTCCTGTAAACTTGATGATGAAACTTTAGTTTATTAGACGATTCTTAATTTATTGCTGTGGAACTAAGGTCATAATCTCCAAAAGGGATTGCATGTTTTGTCCGTCCATAAGTCCTTGAGCATTGGCTTTAGACCTTCACCTTCAGTGTTGTTCTTGAAGGCATCTTACCAACAGGGGGAGGTACGAAGCCTTGCTGGTATGTTCGTGTTGTTTAGAGAACAAATACAAGATGACAACAGCTGAATTTGGAGCCTCAATTCTTAAGAACCAATTTAAAACTTTAAAACATTTACTGAACTAGGCAGTACGCATTTGCCTACTGTAAAAAGTTTAAGTTCTTTATTGTGCCATTACTTTTGAATCTATGTTCCACTGGTCACAGTGCCTACTGTACTAAGTTTAAGTTCTTTATTGTGCCATTACTTTTGAATCTATGTTCCACTGGTCACAGATACTGATGCCTACTGTACTAAGTTTAAGTTCTTTATTATGACATTACTTTTGAATCTATGATCCACTGGTCACAGACACTGATGCCTTGATTCAGTACCATCCACCAAGTGTTTAGTTTGGATACAAAGGCAATCAAATACTAAGACAACCATTATATCTAAATTTTGTTTTAGCTTTACTGTTCTTAACCAGACATGAACTTGGATTACTATTATATCTGAATTTCGAATTTCTATTGACTTAATTAGAGATGCTAATTTGTTTCACCTCTTTTGTGGTTCTGGAGACAGATTGACATCCAATGCCATGGCCTCTCTGTTTTGTTCACAAATAAAGTTAAGCAAAGTATTCGTTAGGAGAAAGTTTCATGAGAGTGGACAGACCAATTTGCCAAGGTCTCTTCACTGGAAACCCTTGCGACCAGGCCATTTTCAAAATCTTTTGCTGCGATGCACCAAGAATTTGTCATGGGAAACCTCTCTTCCATATGCCTCTGCAGAGGATGATGCCAGTATCATCAAGGGGACAGGTGTTGTTGAACCTATTGATGCAGAAGAAGCTCCACAGATTCCTATCCTCCAGAGTGATGAAGATGTTGTGGAGGTGAAGAATGAACCTTCTTGGCAGCTAAATGCATTTAAACTGCCAATGTGGATACTAGGGCCTTCAGTTCTGTTGGTTACGGGTATAGTTCCAACTTTATGGCTGCCATTGTCTTCAGTGTTTCATGGTCCCAACATTGCTGGCCTTTTATCTCTAATCGGACTTGACTTCATTTTTAATATGGGAGCGATGCTGTTTTTCCTTATGGCCGATGCATGCGGACGTCAAGAGAACAACATTTTAGACCTGAGAAGGCAGATCCCAATTTCCTACAGGTTCTGGAATCTTGCTGCTACCATAGTAGGCTTTGTTGCTCCATTTGCCCTGTTTTTTGCTACTCGAAGGGGCACTCTGCAGCCACAGCTACCATTCATTCCATTTGCAGTGCTGCTTGGACCATATCTTTTACTCCTATCTGTACAGATGTTGACTGAGATGCTTACATGGCACTGGAAATCACCGGTATGGTTGGTAGCTCCTGTGGTTTATGAAGGCTATCGAGTACTACAGCTGATGAGGGGTCTCCAGTTAGCTGACGAAATCAGTGCACCTGGCTGGATGGTGCAAAGTCTTCGTGGCCTGGTATCCTGGTGGGTACTCGTCCTTGGAGTCCAATTGATGCGCGTTGCCTGGTTTGCTGGACTCAGTTTTGCTAGAAATTCAAGGCATCGAGAAAGTGATGATATGAACCAGTAAATCCTACAAGAAAAACTTGAGGTGTCTTCTTTTTTGGGGAGCTCCTGGTACTTCAACCTGCAACAATGCTCTTCATGTCGACGGTGCTGCGATTTCAGTTGCTGGACGTTCAAGGACGAACATCCTTGAAAACCTGTTTTTTTTTTCCTGTGGTAAATGGCGCAGCTGCTCTTATGCTGGAGCAGGAACTAGGCTGCTAGATACTTCATACTTTGAACTGTGTAATTATTGTAGTATTGGGGAACATGTATCATACTGAACACAGAAACATCACTGTGTATATTCCTTGAATATAATTGCTGGAGTACTATATACCATTTACATCACCCAGATGGCATTCCCCTTTTGGGAGTAAAATGTACCGTTCATATGTTTGTTGCCAAATGTCAATAGAATCAGCTGCTTTTGCCTCTTCCTTTTTCTGCCGCGATGCTGCTTCTTCAGTTTCTTCATTGTGAGATGGTAGTCATGTGCAGGTTAATCAAGCTAAACAAAGTTTAGCAAGTCACGTTTCCTCGGCGAAATCGTTGTTGACACGGATGTAACACCGTATCATATGACAATCAAGACAGCCGACCTGATGTATCTAGAGTGCTGGACCTTACGCCTTGCCTACCAGAGTACCAGGTCAAAAGTTCAAACCTACATCTATGGAATATCAATTTTGTTTTTTTTATTAAAATAAAGCTTTCCACGATACATCAGGTGGTGGTTTGATTCCATGAAATTCGTGGTTAAAAGAAAAACCCAAAATGACTGACACCTAGAATTGCATTGCAAATTGCACTGCGTTTACGGCTCTTTAGAACATTCACGCACCAAACTCTTTTGCCGTTTTCCAGAGAAAGGAAACGGCGTTAAAGACCTGCGTCTTTTTTAAACCCAGGTCGTGCTCGCCTCCAGTCCAGCGTGGCAGCGTCGTCGCCCGCCTCCCGACTCCCGAGTCCCCACGCCACGCCACGCCACCTTTCTGACAGAGGTCGCACCAACCCGCATGCCTTCCTTCCCTCTTGCGCTCTTCCTACTGCCAACTCCCGTTGCCTTCGGCGATTCCAAATTCCCATCTGCTGTTTCTTCTCCACTCCACTCCAGTCCCGGCTCGGCTCCACCTCCACTCCAGGCTGTTTCCCTGCTCCTGTTGCGAGCGAGCGCAAACCCGCCTCTCTGCCCAAACCCTAGCTCCTCGCTCGCCCGCCCGCCTGGCCTGCGAGGCTGCCACCCCCGGATCAAGTCCGTACAGCAGCGCCCGAGCGTGCGTCCCCGCCCCCCGGACTCCAGCGGCGGCGGGAAGCGGGATGGGGTCTGACTCCAAGGACTTGCTCGAGATCGAGCCCCTCGAGCTCCGATTCCCATGTACGAACCCTCCGCCGAACATCCCCTCCCTCGTGCCGTAGTTAGTTTAGTGTTTCCTGCACATGCTTCCGTGTTGTTTTCTGAAGCGGAATTTGGGCTGTTGCTGGTGTGTGCCTGCTCACAGATTCTCCGCATGCTTTTTTTTATCCCCAAAATTTTAGAATAAGAATGTCGAGGGAATTTTGGCCTTGTTGTCGCGTTGATTTTCTCTCTCGCTCTTTTTTTGCCCCAATCATGCAGTCGAGACAAAGAAGCAGATCTCGTGCTCTATGCAGTTGACGAACAGAACTGATGACTACATCGGCTTTAAGGTAAGCTCGGTTTTCTGAAGCCACCTCTTCCCACTCGGCTAGATTGCTTTATCAAGGTCATAGAGATCAGCAACTGCGTGAAACGTTGAGTAGTAATTAATGATTTGGGTGGATTTTGTGCCTATTAGGTTAAGACGACGAGCCCGAAGAAGTACTGTGTCCGGCCGAACAGCGGCATTGTGCCACCTCGGTCCACCAGCGATGTCATCGGTAATTCCAGCACTCATCTCCTTCCCTCCAAGTTCATTTTACATGGGCCTCCTCCAGAATATTATTTAAATGCTTGACGCCCTTTGCAATTTCTCAGTGACAATGCAAGCACAAAAGGAGGCACCACCAGACATGCAGTGCAAGGACAAGTTTCTTGTGCAAAGTGTCATTGTGGCGGAAGGGACTTCAGTCAAGGACATCACTGGAGATATGGTAAATGTTGTAACCTCTGTGAATGTTTTCCAGCGGATGTTTGCTTCCGAAATTCTTGAGGTTGTACCTTGTGTAGTTTACCAAAGAATCAGGTAATGTGGTGGATGAGGTTAAGCTGAAGGTTGTCTACATCCCGCCACCCAAACCGCCGTCCCCAGTGCGTGAGGGGTCTGAAGAAGGCTCGTCACCCCGACCTTCATTGTCTGATGGAAGTAACTTGAATTATCAAGAGGTATGGCCTGCAAATGTTATTGCTTGTTTCATTTCCTGTTTATCCATAAATGGTTCTCCCATGATTATTTGCTCTTTGGATGCAGACAACGAGGGAATCTGATGAGCCGCTGTTTTCTGTTAGTATCTTAACATTCGTGCACATTTACAGATTACTTCTCTTTCTCAGACTGATTCAAATTTGCTCATTGCTCATTGCTGGTTTCAGGCTGTTAAAACTCACAAAGATCAAGAGGACTACACCTCCGAGGTGAGCTCTAGTAAAGACAATCTTAATATCCTCTGTTTGTATTTCAACCAAATCTTAACGAAGCTGGCAATTGAATCTTCCATTGAAATTAATCTCAAGGTGGCTTGGGGGCTGGGGATATAAGCCTGTTTTTTGTTTTTATTTTTTTTCAAGTGTCAATTGACTGGTTGACCACTACAATGAACAGGACCATTGCTAAGCTGATGGTACCTAAACATCACATATTTGGAATGGTGCAGCTATTATCTCCAGAATTTTGCAGCTCATGTGCTTTACAAATGAATGATAAATATTTTAGAGAGCCACACTTACACCTTGAAGTTAGGAGTGCCAGTTGACTTGGTAAATTTTGTGTGCCACCTGTCAATGATTTTAGTATAGAATTATGTACCTTCATCAGATTTATAAAAAGAGACATTGAGCAGCTTAAGCTTCATCACGTGGTGTGATAGAATTCTATCAAGAACCTTTATTGAAACCTGAAACCACTTTATAACAGGTTGAGCAATTATCCAAAACTGATGATGTTCTGCTTTTCTACACTATTGGGCTAGAATATATGCACACTTTAATAATCCTTTGTATTATTGGAAGTTTGGGATTTTGATTTAGATCAGTGCCAGGAGATACATAAGCTACTATGACTATGTTTATGCTCTAGCCTGCTCAGTCATTGTACGTGTCATACCTGCACAAGATTGCAGCAGCACTGCTGTGCATCAACATCCATACAGTGGAGTTAGTTAAGTTTCTAGGGTGCTGCTGTGTTGATTGATGTTTCTAGCTTCAGTTTATACTTATTGTCAATTTGTCATGCTCCTGTGTATATCTTGCCATGGTCCTTGTATGCATCCACCTCAGGACTGATATTGATTTATGCAATCTCCATTGTTCATTGATACTTTGTAGTTCATGTGAAGTTGTCTGCTGTGGCTGGTCTCACAAAATATTAAGCGTTATTATATCTTAGCACTGTTATTAACTCGTCTGACAAAGTAGTTAACATGGTCTAGTTCAACATTTGAGTTGCATTTTGTGAATAAGGCACCTTATCCCTATTGATCTCTGTGTAGACATCTGCTTTGATTTCAAAGTTGACAGAGGAGAGAAACTCTGCCATTCAGCAGAACAATAAGCTTCGAGATGAACTGGTTAGCGCTTTCTATCTTTATGCAAATATTTTGCACATGCTCTATACTATTCCACCGGAGCAGATTATTTTTTCCCTGTAGTGGAGGTTCATCGCTATATGTGCATTTCTCCTTGGGAAACATTAATTAACTCTTTCCACTCTAACACATCTGACTATTTTGAATTTGAATACTATATTTTCATCAGGAACTCATCTCTAATCCTTTTTCCTTCTCAATTTTTACACTTTGCAATCATATGTATGCATCTATTTACATTTCTTTAGGTTCATAACTCAGTGTATTCCACGAAGGTGATATCCATGATTTTGTAGGCAAACTTTTTGTATTGCATCCATAACTAGCTCTGCATGTAGAAATATAGTACATCTGTAACTAAATAGTCTTGCTGAATCTCAATAGGACCTTATGAGGAGGGAAGTCAGCAAGCAGAATGGTGGATTCTCCTTCGTGGTCGTGGTGGCCATTGCTCTCCTGGGAATGCTGCTAGGATATATCATGAAGAGATAGATGAGCTCGTGTGACTCGGCGTCATGTTAGACCGTTTTCCTCACAATATTGAATATTGTCTGATGCACTTATGACATGTACACTGCTACTCCATAGCATATTCATCTGGTGTCTTACATAATTTCGTGCTTGGGATGGCTAGTCACCAGTCACCACAGACAGGCTGTCAGGCAATAAGTCTGTACTTAATCTTGTTTTAGCTGTTATGTTAGTGTGTGCAACTAAGAAACTGGGTAATTAATGATATCTTGTTGGTCAACCGTTGAGATTAAAATCCTTTCAGGCATCTAGGGTGTGATTGGTTTGTGTAACGGCCAACTAGCCAAAGCCTAGACTGCTGTGGGAGCCAGACCCTCGGTGAACACTGGACAGGCACACGCCGAGCGAACCCAACATTGCCATGTCTGGTTGCTTGACGCTTGTACTTGGTTAGCCTAGCCCAGCAGCATTGCCATGTTTGTTGCTTGTACTTGGTTAGTGTTAACACTGGATTTTGGTAAAGGCCGAGAAGATGACAGGTGGGCCAGTGCAACAAGCTCACGAGGAGGCAAGTGTTCAGAGCATTCGGCAACACCTGCGCAATCGGCTAACTTTAAGTGATTCGGCAACGCTTGTGCGGTCGGCTGACTCTGGACGATTCGGCAAGCATTCGTGCGGTCGGCTATCCTTGGAGGCGGTGACTCCGTTCGGGAAGTAAAAGGTGGCGAGCAGAAAACCAAATAGAAGGTGAGGAACGTGATAATCGAGGACTCCAAGGAGGATTAAAGCTAGGAGTCGCCATACTTTTGAGTTACCTTTAATATATTGTGTAATCGTAATCTCTTAGGATTCATGTTATGTCAGGGGGTATAAATATAAGCCCTCGACCATTGTAAAGAAGATTCACAATCAAATCAATACAACGGCCCCGTGCCAAGTTTCGAGTCCTTTGTCGTGTCGCCGAAGTTTCTTCGAGAGGAGTCATCGATCCATCGACCTCCGTGAAAGTACCCGACAACCTTGCTATCATGTCTAGTATCATGCGGTGGATTTAGATCTTGATGCAAGTAGTCTTGTTTATCTCGACCGGATGGCCGCGGCGGCGGCGTGCGCTTGATAATCAAGAGGTCTTTGTTTACGCTTTATTTATCTCGACTAGATGGCCGCGGCGGCAAAGCGCCCGCTTGGTAGCTTAGCGGCACGACAGGTTATCGGCTTTATTGGATTTGGCAAAATCTAATAGATTCATTAAGTTATCATGTGTTGCATGTCTTTAATGTTTATATTTTTGTAACACTCTTTGCCCAATCTAGATTGATTAGTTTCGGCTCTTTATCTTTATAGATCTATTTGCTCTTTAAATGTCTTTATCCTCATGTTGTCGTGATAAGTAGATCATATGCTTATATAGCCGAATCAGATCAATCTAGATTGTTACATGTTGCGGGTTCTTACATGTCAAGTGCGTTTCAATCATAATAAAGCTTAGTGTCGTGCGGCGGATACAAGTTTTTATTAGGTTTGCTCGTGCTAGCTTGTATGTTCCTTCTTCATGGACCTCGAGTCGGCTAGTCTGCTGATCTTGGTTATGCTTCAACTCGTAATTAACTTTCACTTTTTCAAACATGTCTTTTCATGCACGTGTGATCGGCAATCAATGCTTTACGTGTTCTGTCTTTATATCAACCGAATGAATCACATGCATGATTGGCAGACAGCTCTTATAGCTGTATGTCATCGTAAGTGGCTTCAGGGCCGTATATACGGAGCTGTCTGGTCTTACTCGGCACGTTCCGATTTTGTATTTAACGATCTTTATCCCTTGTCAGTTTTCAGGTCAAACTGACTGGCACGCTTCCGGATCTCCAAATCGTCCGGGCACCCGATTGAAGCCACGCTTTCCGGCTTGCTGTGTGTGCGACACAGTGCGTCACGTTTCGTGTCAACACACATTTTGGCACGCCCGGTGGGACACCGTTGTTCAAGATGTCTGAAATCAACAACAATCACGTTCTGGATGTAACTTTGGATGAATTGCCAGAGAATTCAAGGGAGTTGGTGCAACAAGCATGTGATCAGTTTCGGCAAAAGTGTTTGATGTCCTTCTCCAAGAACAAAAGCAATAAGGTCTTCCAGAAACAATCGTTGCCAAGGGTTCTTCTTCCACATCAATCTGATTATACTGAAGAAGAAGAGGCTCAAAAGGTGTCAGAGTTGGTTTACAAAGCTCTGGGAGAAACTATTACAAATCATAATACAGCCTTCTTGAACACCTTTCGTGCAATCATGGTTAGCACTTTCGACCCAACGGCTGATAAGTATTTTGAAGAGAATGCAGGTCCAATCCGCGGACCAACGCTTTTCAATCCACCAAAGTACCAAGAAAAGCCTGCTGGAGATGAGGGAGTATCCGGCTCAAATAAAGGTGAAACAGCACTTCATGAGAAACAACAGCCTCCTACTTATGGCCAGGTGACATTTGGTACAACGGGAGATGTACCTCCATCAGCTTTCAAAGTATCTCTAGCATCAAACAGATTGCAGAGGAATATGTATGGAGATGGATATCAGGAGTTTACTGATTATACCACTCTGGATGCTTTACCGAATCCAGGGTACAAAAGTGTATCAGGAATACCTTCTGGAAGGCAAACACGTGGAACTCTAAGTTCAGACGTAGATCTGATAATGCACAGGATGGCTGATATGATGCAGCATCAGTTCGGCCTGAAACCGAAGAATCAGTCTTATTCTTACAAGTTTCCTTATCCGGAATGGTATAATAGAGTAGCACTTCCTTCAAGAGTGAAGCCTCCAATAAACTTGACTAAGTTTTCTGGTCAAGATGATACTAGCACCTTGGAGCATATCAGTCGGTACTTGATGCAGCTTGGGGAGGCTTCCACAGATGAAGCTTGGAGGATTCGGTATTTCACTTTGTCTCTCACAGGGCCAGCTTTTACATGGTTTACCTCATTGCCGTCCCATTCCATTGGTACGTGGGCAGAGTTAGAACAGAAGTTCTATGCCTACTTTTCACCGGCACTAATGAAAAGAAGCTGGTCGACCTCATAAGTCTGAGAGAGAGAGAGCTAATGAAACACCGCAGGAGTATCTTCGCAGGTTTAGAGAGACCAAGAACCTTTGCTATTCATTGAATTTACCGGATGATCGGTTGTGCGGGATGGCGATATAGTGCATGCGGCCGAATGTCGAGAGAAACTGTTCGGCATGGAGTTTGATGACCTTGGTCAACTCCCGGCCGGCCGGCCGCTATGAGTAATCAAGCTCGAGGGGTTCAAGAGAGATAACCGCTTCCAAAAAAGGGAAATGTTGCCGGTGAAATGTATCAAAGTTTTTCCGGAAGAAGCGGCTGAATATGATGATGATGACGAGATAGCTGCAGCTGAATTGACTTGGGCAAAGGAGCCTACTCAAGTTAGCCAGCGCTGGTTGAAGCAACAAAAAGAAACTTATGACTTTGATGTCTCCAAGTCTGACAAGCTCTTTGATCTGTTAGTAAGGGAAGGACGTATTAAACTGCCAGATGGACATCCTATGCTGCGTCCTGAAGGAGTGAAAGACAAGAAGTATTGTGGTTACCACAACACTAATTCTCACTCCATCAATGATTGCCGAGTGTTCAGAGTGCGGATTCAAAAGGCTATCCAGGAGGGACATCTGAAGTTCGATGGCAAGATGAAGATTGATGGTCAGCCTTTTCCTCAGAATATGATTTCTTTCTCTGTGAATATGATTTCTGCAGATGATTCTAAAGGTAAAGGCAAGGTGAAAGTGTTAACCTCTGACAGAGCAAAGAAGAATGGCACTGTCGACCCTGATCAGCAAATCACAAGCGAAGAGCTAAAGCAAAAAGTTCGGTTCAAGAATAGCCGAACCGAAAAAGGTGAAAGTTCCAAACCTAAGGTAACATCACGTATTTTGCTGAACAAATGGCAAAGGCAGCAAGAACGGGAATATTATGAAGAACAAAGGTTTATAGAGGAACGCCGGAGATACGAAGAAGAGGTATACCGTAGAGAGCAAGAAGAGCATGTGAGAGAGATGGAGCAGTCTCATTGGGGGTGTTCATTCTTTAAACATTGCTGGAACGAAGGCTTGAAGTTGCCTGCTAGAAACAATTGCCCCGAATGCAGTGATCAGTATTTCGGATACAGCGATCTCGAGTCAACCACCGACCGGTCCATGAAAGACTTGGAATGCGGTTTCGAGGACGATCGGCGCCTAAAAATAGACGATTTTGAAAATCAGCCAAGGAAGAGGTTTGCGAGATCAACGTTGGACTCATTATAAAGGATACAACGGAGGGGAAGGTCCCCATGAATATATCCGGCAAAAGGACAGTGGTGCCCTCCAGAGGAGAAAGAGTCAAAAAAGAGGAGAGTTCAGCGCTTAAGAAACAAAGAACTGAAGCAAGCAGATGCTGAGGAGAAACCAATATGGCGCCCTAAGAAGAAACCCGATGAGCATGGACCCTCAGGTGATGCATGTATGGCTTTCTTCCTCCCATCAGAATTTATAGCTCCTGAAAACCAAGATGTCCAAGAAGAAGTGTATTCCGATTTTGATGAGACTGAGTTTCAAGATTTGATGGCCCAGCTTGTATTGACACAGCAGGCGACTTTCGACAAGCCAGCCAAATATCGCCATTTGAAGCCACTTTATCTGAAAGGATATGTCAACGGCAAGCCTCTGACCAAGATGTTTGTTGATGGAGGGGCTGCCATCAATATCATGCCATATACTACCTTCAGGAAGCTTGGGATGACAAGTGAAGACTTGTTAAAGACTGACATGGTTCTCAGAGATTTTGCCGGTAATCCTTCTGATACTCGAGGAGCTGTACATGTTGAGTTGATGATTGGATCAAAGAATTTAATCACTACTTTCTTTGTCATTGATGGCAAGGGGGCATACAGTTTGCTTTTGGGAAGAGACTGGATCCATGCCAATTGTTACATCCCTTCAACCATGCACCAAATTCTTATTCAATGGGTTGGAGATGACATTGAAGTAGTTCACGCTGATGATTCCGTAAGTGTTGCTGCTTCGGAGCCTGCTTATTGGGAGTATGATGGCATTAATTGTTTTTCCGGCAAAGTGTGGGGAGAAGGTCCTGTGAATGTCTTCAACAAGGATTAACAGCCGATCAAAGCAGTCGGCTCTCATAGTAATTTTTAATGGGTAACCCAATCGATGTCAATAAAGGAAAGCTTGGGCATGGTTTTATGTCGGCCGACAAGTTAGAAGAAATAGATGTTGGTGATGGTACTAAGCCAAGGCCGATGTACATTAGTACAGGTTTAAACGGAGTATAAATCACGGTTGATAGCCCTTTTAAAGGAATTCAAAGATTGTTTTGCTTGGGATTATACAGAGATGCCCGGATTGGATCGTTCTATTGTTGAACATCGATTACCTATTAAGTCCGGATATCGTCCTTACAAACAACCTCCACGAAGGATCTATAAAGAGGAGGTATTGGCCGATGTGAAGAAAGAGATCGAAAGATTGTTGGAAGCAAATTTCATTCGGCCATGCGGTATGCGAATGGATTTCAAATATAGTTCTGTATACAAGAAGAATGGAAAGATGAGGGTATGCATAGACTTCAGAAATCTTAATAAAACTACTCCGATGGATGGGTACCCAATGCCAATTGCCGATTTGTTAGTAGACGCAGCGGCTAGATATGAAGTCATCAGCTTCATGGATGGAAATGCTGATTATAACCAGATTTTCATGGCAATAGAAGATATCTCAAAGACACCCCTTGGTGCCCCTGGGCATATTGGTTTATTTGAATGGATTGTCATGACATTCGGGTTAAAGAATGCCGGTGCAACTTATCGGCGAGCTATGAATTACATCTTTCATGAGTTGATCGGCAAAGTTGTAGAAATTTATATTGATGACGTAGTGGTCAAGTCTAGAAACCATGAAGGGCATTTAGCCGATTTAAGGAAGACTCTGGAATGTACTAGAAGATATGGTTTGAAGATGAATCCGAATAAATGTGCTTTTGGAGTCTCGGCTGGTGAGTTTTTAGGATTTCTTGTTCATAAAGGAGGGATTGAAGTTGAAAAAAAGAGCATGGAAGCGATAGATAAAGTTGTCCCTCCAACTAATCTCACGGAGTTACAATCATTGCTTGGCAAGATTAATTTTGTAAGAAGATTTATATCCAATCTATCAGAAAGGGTCTTGCCTTTTTCTCCACTTTTGAAGCTCAAGAAAGATCAAGAATTCATATGGAGTGACGTACAACAAAAGGCTTTTGATGAAATCAAAGAGTACATGAAGGCGCCACCAGTCTTTGGTACCTCCACAACTTGACAAGTCTTTCAAGTTGTGCGTGGCGGCCGATAGTTTAACAATAGGATCGGCCCTCATGCAAGAATTTGAAGGAAAGGAGAGAGTGATAGCTTATCTTAGCCGAAAACTATTGGGTCCAGAAACAAGGTATTCGGCTACAGACAAACTTTGTTTGTGTGTGTATTACTCGTGTACCAAATTTTGGCACTATTTATTAAATGCCGAATGCGTAGTAGTTTCTAGTTTCGATGTAATAAAACATATGCTATCAATGCCAATTTTGAATGGAAGAATTGGCAAGTGGATTTTTGCTTTATCGAGTTTGATTTAAAATATGAATCGGCAAAAGCGGTAAAGGGTCAAGTTATTGCTGATTTTATTATACAACATCGTGATCTTTCTATTGAGATGATAAGCATTGCACCCTGGACTTTATTTTTTGATGGTTCATCCTGTAGCAAAGGTGGTGGTGCTGGTATTCTCTTGATTTCTCCACAGGGAGTAACCTTTGAATATGCTATTCCCATTGAATTTTATGTTACTAATAATCAAGCAGAGTATGAGGCATTGCTTAGAGGGCTTCGGCTTCTTATAGAGGTAAAAGCTGTTGCTGTCGAAATCTTTGGAGATTCTGAGCTAGTGATTAACCAATTGACTGGCCAATATGAGTGCAAGAATGATATATTAAGGGAGTGTTATGAAGAATGTCGGGAACTTTTGAAAGGCTTTCGAATGGTGACTTTACATCATATCCCTAGGGGGCACAATGAAGAAGCAAATAAGCTAGCTCATACTGCTTCTGGATATCGAGAAAACCAAGAAGTTCTCACTATAGACAAAGGTGCTTCGGATGCCGATCAAATGGTTGATGATTGGAGGTGTGAAATAGCCGATTACCTAGGGAATCCATCACAGAAAGTTTCTCGAAAACTCAGGTACAAAGCCCTTAAGTTCGTGCTTCTTGATGATCAATTATACTATAAATCTATAGATGGAGTATTGCTTAAATGCTTGAATCAAAAAGAGGCCAGAAAGGTGATGTATGAAGTGTATGAAGGACTGTGTGGTGCACATCAATCAGCTTACCGAATAAAGTGGATAATTAGGAGGGTTGGTTATTTTTGGCCAACCATGCTGGAAGATTGCTTTGAATATTACAAGGGATGTCATGATTGTCAAAAATTCGGCAATATTCAAAAGGCTCCAAAGATACGCTATGAACCCAATAATCAAACCTTGACCATTTAGAGGATGGGGTATAGATTTAATTGGTCAAATTCATCCTCCGTCGAGTAAAGGGCATAAGTTTGTGCTCTTGGCCACGGATTATTTTACCAAGTGGGTTGAGGCTATTCCTTTGAAGAAGGTCACGTCAGAAAATATGATCAGTTTTGTTAAGGAGCATATAATTTATAGGTTTGGGATCCCTCAAACTATAACGACTGATCAAGGGACTCAGTTTACCTCTTCGGAGTTTTGTGACTTTGCCAAAGACATGGGAATCAAGTTGTATAATTCTTCTTCTTATTATGCACAAGCCAATGGCCAGGCAGAAGCATCGAATAAGATTATGATTAAGATCATCCAGAAGAAAATTGGTGAAAAGCCAAGGAGGTGGCATTTGGTTCTTAATGAGGCATTGTGGGCTTACCGAATGGCTTGTCATGGTTCAACTCAAACGTCTCCCTATGAGTTAGTTTATGGGCATCATGCCATTTTACCATGGGAATTGCAATCAAGTTCGAGACGAGTTACATTGCAAAAAGATTTGGAAAAAGAAGATTACACGAATTTGATGATGGATGAATTAGAAGATTTACATCTGATTCGTCTTAAGGCACTGGAAAATATTGAGAAAAACAAGATACGTGTTGCCAAGTATTATAATAAGAAAGTTAGAATGAAGCAATTTGCAGAAGGTGATCTGGTTTGGAAGACCATACTACCGATTGGAACGAAGGATAAAGCATTTGACAAATGGTCTCCAAATTGGGAAGGACCCTTTCGGATAGTGAAATATGTACCTGGCAATGCATATATTTTGAAAACTCTATTCGGGGAAGAGTTTACCAGAGCTATCAATGGAAGATTTCTTAAGAAATATTATCCCAGTGTTGAAGTTGGTTCATAAGAGAGTTTGAAATCAAACATAGCCGATATAGTTCATATCACCTTTAGTCTAAAAAATATCTATGTTTAGCCGAATGATTTGAAATTGACTTCGCATTCCTCGACCGGTTGGTTTATCGGGAAAAAGAGAAAGGTGAAGCGTTGAATGACAATCTTGAGTGATATGTCACGTCGGTTATAACGCAAGACTAAGATCTAATCGACTAAAATGACGCCACCGCATTCGGGAAACATCATTCGAGTTGTTTTGATTCGAAGAAAAATCTTTGAAGGCGTCTATTCGGCATTCAACACAAGAGCCATGAACAAGCACATCTCCAGAAGATAATTTCATTATTCACGTTCAATCCCTAATTACAAACTACTCTTGGAATAACTTATTAAGAACAGATTGGGGATTGGTAGATTCAGCAAGAGCAGTAGCATGATCTTCATAGTGCTCCAGACGCTCATTGATGTCCTCGATCTCATGAGGAGGGCCGCCAGCGAAGCCAACAGCCTGGACGGAGTAATCCTCACCGGTCCGGGAAGGCATCGCCGCCAGACCGAGGGACACACCAAGGTGCACACCTTGGATGACGGCCTGATCAACACGGCCGTCCACAAAGATTCGGCGTGCCTCGGCAGTCTCCCTTGGGCGTTCACCTTGTCGGCTGCCCTGTTAGCCGCCGCCTTCAGACGCTCGTTCTCCGTAGAGAGTGCTGGACAAGGAAGACAAGTCAGTGCATGAAGAAGATTGAAAAAAGAAGAGATCCGTGCAGGGATGACGAACCGGTGATAAGCGTCGCCAAAAGTCGCAAGGCCGATCCTCCCATTCGGCTTGCGCAATGCCGAACCGCTTGGAGACATCGCCCAGCCTGTTCCGGCCTCGTCCCCTCTCCCAAGGAACCCGAGCGCCTCCTCATGAACATACAGAGGGTCCTCTCCCTCTGATTCCGCCGGACCCCAAGGGTTGGCGTTGTATGAGTTGTCGGACTCAGATGAGCTCGACGAACTGGAGGAACCGGAAACAGGGACCGGCTGATCCGAGATGCCCGGTTGAGTCACCACCATTGGAGGAAGAAGGTGGTACTGGCCAGTGATGACCCTCGCCCTGAGAAGATGAAGAGGAATCAAGGTTAGGGGAGATGAACGTAAAGTGCAATCCACAAGGAGGCAACCGATTGATTCTCACCCGTGGCGTTGACGGGTAGCGGTGCTTGGCTTCCTTCTGCCTCTCCCTCGGCAGGACGTTTGCCACGGTCATCACCACTCGCCATTGATGCCCTAGAAACTAGATTGCTTTCTGGGTTGATCGGCGGCGAGAGCAGAGGTGAAGAGACGGCGATGGAGGTGTTTGATTGAAGATGACGATGAATTTGGAGAGGGGCTTTATTTATAAGCCAAAGTGGAGAATCATGGCGTATATCTCGGAGTATCCTAAACGACGAAGTAGGGTTTACTCTTTTGGGCCGTTACGGACTGGGCCGGGTTCGGCTAAATCAAAACCGGCGTTTGAAGGGATCGGCTATTCTCCTAATCGGGGAAGCTTTGAGACGATCGGCTATTCTCCTCGATCGGGAAGCTTCGAGGCGATCGGCTATATTATCAATCGACAAGACTGTGGAAAGCCGAAAGAAATAAAAGGAATGCAATTACTAAGAAATACAATATGCTACATTCAAGTATATTACAAGCCGATGCTTTTAATCATCTAGGAACAATTTGATTGCATCTATGGCATCGTTCTCGATTCGGTTAACTTCATCTAGCACCTTCTTATCATCTTGAGCTTTGGATTCGGTAAGCTTGGTTTTGATTTGTTG